>CAKNWT010236246.1:0-10319 GCA_932066315.1 Andricus coriarius
TGCATGATGGATGCTTTAACATCACATTCTAACTGAAATCTGTAAATTTCCATAATGGTCACAGACCGTATGATTTTGCTATAAACTCAGTAAACTGAAGACTGATATTAACATCCCCCCCCAGACCCCCCTTGTTTTTATTGCGATCTAAATTTTCATACAGCACTGCTAGGATTGTTGACCATATGTTACTCAAGTATCATATTAATTAACCCCACTGATTTTTGAAATAGTGAAATGTTTTCAGATGTGATGTAAATATATCCCTAATACACCTGGAGGCAAATTTAGACACATGCCTTTGTTGGGGAGATTTCTTGACGATGTTCGAACAGCATCTTCAAAAGCATAGTTGGATACAAATCACAGAAAGTGCAATTAATTAAATTTGTTTTATTTCATCAATCAATTGGTAAAAGTTAGAACTTGTTGACCGAGCTTAGATTTCGTTTTTTTGTACACCTCGAACATTTTGATCTTGGCGCTAGATGGGAAATTGTAATGATGATCGCTAGTCCCCATGCACGCACACTGTCACAAAAGCGGCTCATCTACGTACAATTTCAAAGCTCTGTAAGTCCCAAGATACGTATGGGATTGGAATAAACATCTATCTGATTAAACAGAGAGTGTCGAATATGGTTCATAGTTCCAGGAATGGTGTCAAAAGGCATTTGTTAAGTACGTTATCAGGTGTTATTTAACGTAAATAATACTTGTACACAATAATACTTCATCTATTAGTGTTTTTTGTGAAAATATAATGTAATAATGTAAGCACCTGCAGACTGTTTTTTAAGGTTAGTCATTAAAATATGTCAACATTTCTTTGAACAGTTTTGATGCTTTTACATCGAACTCAATGATGAATAAGTGCACAAATATATCATATATAATTTTTAATAAAAAGAACATGAAAAATGTGTTGCCTTTTGTTGCATTTTTTCTTATGAGCATTTTATGTTCTTTTTATTACACATGATTATTTTTTTCACTCAAAGTAATTCAATGTAGAAGACTCAAAGTTTTAACATCAATATAAATCCATACAAATACCATTTTTTATATGGAATAACATTGAATGCTTCTGTATTAATAGCGAGGTCAGAACTCCGAGCTATTCTACCCGAACTTTCAGCATAAATAGTTCACAGCTTTTGCAACATTTTTGTCAATGTTTAGTACAAATTTTATGGACCAATGCAAGTTTCGACCATTTATCTACTGAAGTACGTTGTGTTCTCACTAAAACAAATTTAAATCTGCGTGACAGTATTGTTTATACAATATGCTTAAAACATTAAAAAATAGGTTGCAAAAGTCGATTTTTTCGACAACAAGGCACTGCTAGGAGCATTAGAAATATGTAGCTTCCATGAAAGCAGAATTCATTTCTGCAATAAACTGGCCAAATAGTGCATTCGACTATATAATTTTCTCCATAATATTAGGAAATACCGTGGAAAAATACAGTATTTTTATGGAACATCACTGCACTAAATCAATATCATGGTTGCGGAACCCACCCGGAATCAACCCCTTAAGTTAAAAAAATTCAGTACAAAGACTCTAATTTGAAATATCAAAATATTTGTAAAGATTACTGCAGCATTTATCCCAAAAGCACCATCAAACAGTTTAATTTCTCTACTGCATGTGGAATTCACGCCAAATTAACCTCTTATAATTAATAAATTTGGTAAAGTGACACTAATTTAAAAAGTCGAAAAAAACGCGCCATTATATGCACGCAAAGCAGGCGTAAAGTGGCGGCTTGCCGCTCAGTGACGTTTGCTCATGCGGACTCCGTCGCCGGGCCAACACAAACTTTACGTCCGCTACACATAAAAGTTTACGCCCGCTACATGAAACTTTACACCCGATACACATACACTATCCCCCGAAAGTGAGAATATGGAGGAATTGATATTTATCTTTGAGAAAATTGTATTACTTGATCCGACAGTCTCCCTTCTGCAAAGTACGCTATTTCTTCCTTTCACCTATAAGCTAAAATTGTCAAGTACAGCAAACATCCTCTATCTGCTTCACATGCTTGTTTTCAATGAGGAGGACAAAAAGTATGGTGTGTATCAAGGGCGTAAAGCTATTTGCTTTCTTTACGCCCTCGATACACAATATACTATACTGATTGTGGCAGAATTTCATACTAGAAGTACCACAAAAATGTTTTAAAACCTATTTTTTGGCCATTTTCAAAAAAATTCTAAATTCAGTACATTTTTTTTTGTAATTTTTTATTATTTTTACCAGCAAGAGCAGAACATGAAAAAATTCGCCATAATTTTTGAAGGCAAAGGGAAATCTTGTGGAATTTTAAAAAATTTGAATTTTCAAATCAGAAAAGAGAACAGAAAATACGTTGCTTTTGGCAAAGAATACTGTCATAATCAGTGAAAACAGAATTATATCCAGGACGTTTTGGACCATTCGGAACTCTCGAGTGCAAGTCGTGCCAAACGATGAGTTCCGGAGACGCCCGAATGGCCTTTTACCAGTGGGTGCGAATTTCGTCCATTTTCATTCTTGCCAATTCTTGTTTACGTTGTTTTGCCTGTAGTGTCGCGTTGCAGTGCTCGTGTCTAACTTGGAAATTTATGAAAAGTAATTATATAAAAATGCTATGTAATATTTTTTATATACGCAATATACCTCTGATATACAGTCTACCTCTTTATATACAATATAACCTCTGAAAAGTTTTGAACACTCCGGGATCGAAGGAACGTAGCATATGGAAAACAAATCACGGGACCATTTGTGTGTTAATTAACGTCCCGTACGTTATTTCACGGTCAGCGACGAGAAATTTACGTCCAGCATGTATTTCTTCACGGCGGACGCAAGTTGAGAAGAAAAATATGTATTTTGACAGAATTCTGCTTATTTACTATGTGCCACGCCGATCGAATTATTTCCATCGTCGCAGGATGTAAATTTACACCAACCTTTTTGACAGTGTTGATTCTAGTATTTATCTTTTTAACTTAAATTATGAATAAAGTGTTTCAAACGAAAATTTCCATGTTTAATACGAAATCAAAATGTTTTGTACTAACTACAAAAAATAAAACACAGGAATAATAGTCAATTATCCTCATTACATGCATTATTTTACATTAACATTTATTCTGAAAAATTATTATTTATAACATCTGGATTATGTAGTATTGCATGAACCAGTGTGATACTCGTCATAAAGGCAAGGGAAAAAACAAATTTCGTGACACCTGGCGCATCTAGCGCATGGATTTTTTGGAGGAGCCATGAGAGAGCATACTTCATTCACATTCATAAAAATTTCCCTATCATCACAGAGTTTCGAAGCATATACCAAGGATAATGTAACATATTTCAAAATATCGTAGAGTACAATTGAAGGTGAACAATTGAATTTATTTTTATACTATCCTCACGGGAATTTATTTCAAGATCTTGTTCAACCAAGTAAGAACAGTTTTAAAGACGCTTTATAAAATCGTTTGACTTTCTGTACAAATACACATCACAGGGTTGGACCAAAGAAGTACATTGTGGCAGAATTAGTTTGATGGTAAACTTTGGTATACCTTTATCGTCCAACTAGAACATCACGTCATACATGCACTGATCAGGTTGTCCTCCCCAAGAATCGACCAGCAGAAGAAAGTTCTACTCTCCTACGAAGGATTTCAAACATGAATGTAAAAAAATCCGCGTAGAGAGTCCTTGTGAGTTTTCTTGATTTCGAGGACGTAATAAAGACATTCGAGTACTTTTTACCATACTTATTTACCGTTTTTTGAACCCTGAGCCCAAATGCACCTGTTGACTCTTGCAAACACACGAAAACGAGGACATGGATGGGAGCGTACGTGTGTGCGTTTTCTTTCCTTAACGGTTCCTTGAAAACCCTCGAAAAATCTTTCATATAGGCACAGTCATTACCCTCAGATTAAAATTTGTACAGGCATCAAGAATGATAACACATTCTTGGTAGTAAACATCTATGAAATGAGTCACTGCGCCCACTGAAATTTCGTATTGAACATTGCAATTTTCGTTTGAAACACTTTGTTCCTAATTTAATTTAAATATATAAATACTAGAAACTATTGCGGGATAAAAAATTGTAATGAAATGTAAAATTTTCCAAACGAGAGATAATAAAAATAGGACAAACAGAGTTTTTATTAAAAATAATGATTAAATAATCAATTAATGACAGAATTTTATTATTTATTATTCATAAATGGAATGAATAAGCATTTTGATAAATAAAAAAAGTACCGAAGCTTGGAAATACTTTTACGCTGGCTCTACGACCAACCATTCGCAATTCTTTTATTGCACTTTTCTCGAGTACGGCTCGAAATTTAAAATTTTAATTTACAGAAGTAAATAAGTAAATTGATGATTTTTTCGATCACCGATAATCACTTCGATATATATATTTTTACTATTACTTTCAATAACAGCTCTAACCATCCGTATCTATTTAATACGTAAGATAAGCAATAATTAAGTCAAATGAATAATTTTGCTTACTGAATTATCATTCTGCTTCAGAGTGATGATTTAATCCGACTTGAAATTTTTTTTTGATAGGTGCGGCACTGACCCAATATACACTTTTATCCAAGGATTTGAGAATGCAAGAAAGAAAACTTACCAAATATCCGGGGGTTTGCGTGACCTTAGGATCAATACAATTTTGAGAGACAAACCCTTCGACTTAGGAAATTGTTATTTTGACGGAAAATGTTTATTTTCCGAAAGAAATCTAGGGATAGCAGCCGACAGCCACTGAACCGCGAGAACCATTGGCAAGTTTATTTTTTATTGACAATTCTAAGACTGAAAACCCATTCTGTGGTATCTCTTTATATCCCAAGACACACGAATTACTGATGCTGAACGTTTTCGCGAAATAAAATGCGAAACGGAGCAAACTCTAGAATGAATTGATAGGGCCTGTGTGTGTGTGAAGACCATGAGATTGCAGTCGTAAGCAGACAACGAGGTGTGCACACTGTTATACTCGCGCTCCAAATGGCACGCTTGTAACGCACGACATCGGGCAGCCATTCTTTATCGACCGGAAGTCGATACTTTGAGTCGCAGCCAAACATAAGGCAGTTTTCCATTGGGAAGTAAAAAAAAATGTGAACAAAATGATTTAAAGCATATTGAAATAGTTTTTGCAGATACCATCTCAAATGCACCAGCTAGTACACAAACCAATTTATCATTGTGTGTAAATTTGAAAATTCGCCAAGTTTGAAATTATTACTGGATTCATCTAAATTGTATTTTCAAATTTTCCAAGTTTGAAATTCTCGAAATTTCAAAATTAGGCCCCCTGAAGATTTACTTATAAATTGTAAGTTCTTCAAGTCGCAAAACTATAAATTTCGATATTACCAAATTTTTCACATTGACAATTCCAAAATTACAAAACTGGCAAGTGTTCACTTTTTTTTATAATTGATAAATGTATCAAGTCACCAAGAAAAAAGTTTCAAAAATAGAAAATGTACCAAATTTCCAATTCTGAAATTTCTGAAGTGGGCCATCTGTAAATTTTTTTATAAATCTATTTATAAATTCTGAGATTATCAGGCTGCCAAACTCCAGTTTTAATTTCAAACTTGATCGATTTTCAAATGTATATACAATGATAAATTGGTTTATCTATAAAACTGGTGCATTTGAAGATGGCACCTGCAAAAACTATTTCATCTACAAAAACTATTTCAATATTTTTCAGGCAATTGTATTTACTTTATTTATTTTTATTTCCCAATCGAAAACTGCCTTATATTTGGCTACGACTCGAAGTTTCGCCTCGCGGTCGATAATCCATCCACATCCACATACATTTCCTGTCAATTTATTCTAGATTTTGCTCCATTTCGCGTCGCACTTCGCGAAATGTAGGTTCACCAGCATCAAGTCGTGCCCAGTAAAAATAAACTAATTGAGGCGAATTAAAATGAATTTGTTGGAGTCTGCGTGAATCTCGCTTTGCGACAATCTCGAATTGGAGCCAGTCGTGAATTCTTGTAAATTCGGAACAAGCATAATTTAATCTTTAAATCTGCTATCCGCCCAAATTCGGCGCACAATTTTTAGGGGACCGAATTCACTTGAATGTGTCAGCACGAATTAATTTCAGAGTCAGCCAATTCATTTTAATTCGCGAGATTTAAAGTCAAGCTCCATTTCGCCTGAATTCGTCAGCGCGAATGCAATTAAAGGCAATAACCAATGCGCTGGGCATAAAGGATCCGTTGTAAGTACATATCAATGAGCCCCGTAGCTCGCTGGTTCGAGTCTCGAGGCATGCAATTTTTTTCGAAATGACCTTGACCACGAATTAAAACGAATTGAAGCGCATTTAATTCGCGCTGAACCAATTCACTTAAGCGAATTAGAAAGCGGAATTCGGGCAAATTCAAAAATGTTTATTCGCCGAAATTCGCCCCAATTAGTTTCTTTTTACTGGGTGGGTCTTGGGATATAAAGACACAACCGAGAATGCTTCTTCAATTTCAGAATTTTGAGTAAAAAACTTAATTTGCCAACGTTTTTGCCATTCAAATGCTGCTTCTGCTATCCGTAGATTTCCCCTTTTCGGAAAATGAACGTTTTTCGTCAAAATATAAATTTCCTCCACAAAAGGGTTTGTCCCTCAAAATTTTATTGATCCGAGGATTAATACGTTAAATTTATTCAATTTAGGGAAGTAATTACAGTGATTTTTCTACAATGTTGCGATGTATTTTGATGCGCTGGTTCACGCTTAACATGGCAAGGAAGTAATTGTAAATGCCATTGTTAAAAAAGTAAAATTATTCAAACGTTTCAATGAAAACAATTCTTTATATTAAAAGTTTATTTATGTTTAAAATACCTATATTCCAATTATATAACTTTGTTTCACATTTGTGATGTTTCAAAATGGTTATCTAAATTTAATTTGCAAATTTAGTTTTGCAAAATTAGTTCTTCTTTACTCATAATGTATACCCTAATGGTTTACGTGACCTCAGTTTCTTACAATACCATCTACAAACCTTATATTAACTTACACTTACTACTTACAATTACTTACAATTATTTACAACTATTTACATCAATTCATATATCTAGCTACATACTATTTACTATATTTACGCTTCTAATATAGGCGACTTCCGTATTTCTTTTTCCTTCAGTCACTTCTCTTCTATCTCATTCTTATTTCGCCATTTCTCCACATCCATTCTTTCGCATTCGACCCTCTAGCCCCCTCCAACTCCTTCATCCACTCATCGCCTATTCCATCCTCCCCTAGAATCTTTACCACATTCTCTTTCGAGCTTCTCTTATCTAGCATTACTCTCCTACATCCTTCCCATACATGCTACCGTGTTTCCTTTTCCCCTTTACATGTTCTGCACTTGCCGTTCTCGTCCTTTTCCCAAGATATACCCTCCCTCACCTCGTTTCTCAATCTAAATCTTCCTATTCTGGCCTATCTTCTCTCTCCACATCTCTTATTCAAATGCTTTGGTACTCTTCCCTTTTTTATCATTTTATACGATGTAGTGAGGTTTTCGAGAAAACTCAGAAAGTTGTGAAAACAACTTTCCGGGCTTTCGCCGAAGCTGTACCTAACCTCGGAACGCGACGAACGGCCGGTCAGAGAAAATTAATAAGAACACTCTTATCGTCCAGCCAGGAAAATAAGCATAGAATAAGCGTAACTGTGTATCAAACTGACAGCTCGTAAAGACCGAGCGGGCGGTGCGGATAGCCAGTACCAAAGAAGCAGGACAGAAGGATGGAACAAAATCAATTGCTATAGTCTGCAATAACTTGCCTTGCACCGCCAATCTCCAAGAAATTGTCGTACTCGGCATAAACTAGACAATTGATGATGTGTGCAAGTGCTTCCTCGAAACGAACCTCAATTCTTAAAGACCAACGTTTTACAAGATTCCAATGTGAGTAGCAGTGTGATGATAAATCTGGTGTAAGATGAAATGCGAAAGGCAGACTCCGTGTGCATAATCATCACGATCTACATTATTTCCTTCATTGAGGAAATGAATACCACACGCTGTAAACAATGAATGGTATGCCTCAACGTAGAGATTATTTTTTGTAAAATCTTGTTGAATAGGTATCGATGGGATCTGCATGCCATCCACCTAGAGTGAAAAGTGATTTATTTTATAATTTTGAAAATTGAACGGGTTTTTACGGTGTTTCCGTTGTATGCTGCATTGTCGACAAATCCAATGATTGTTCTTTTTGTTAGTTGTCCAAGTACGACATTATGAAGAGTCTCGCTCTGTATACCAGCGTGAATGGTTAGTGCTTTCACTTCTACTATAGTAATGGGATATTTGGGTGTTCCTTGAGCTAGTGCTTTTGCGTGAGCAAGTAAAATACCAGGAGCTTAAGCCCCTTATTTTCATCAGCAATACCTTCCATCTGCCCGGGACTATCATTTACCCACAAAGACGCTGTAAGATAACTTGATTTCGCAGCTGGTCCATAGTTGAGTGATGTTTCAATGTATGCTATGAAAGCGCAAGCATTATTTGGTGGTGATACTAATTTCTGATTAAAGTATACATCCACCTGATTAAACATTGAGTGTAATATATTATCAACAAGAGCTATTTGAGCAATAGAAACTGCATTTTCCTTTGTTTTTTCTGGTGCACGTAATGCTATCTTGAGATTCAGCATAGTATGTGGTAAATCAATGTACTCATCTCCGTTGCCATGAACGACAAATTCTATGGGTGAATCCTCAGTAAGTGATGAAATAGGTTTGTAGTGAACCCACTGAGAACCTTCTATCGACGTTTGAGTTGGTGGTAAAGAAAATAGATCAAGCTCTGATTTCAAGCATTCACATGAGTGCGAGTGTAAGAAAGACATTTTTTCGTAAATTATTGTTATTTATTTCCGAAAATGTCTAGAATGCTCTTTTTCTTTGGTTTAGTACGTCTTTTTATAGTCGTTTTACGCTTAACCTTCTTTCCCTTTGTCTCCTTCTTCTTTTTGCCTTTTGACAATTTCTTAACTTTCTTTGTCTTCCTCTTCTTCCTCTTCTTCTTTCTCGAGTTGCTGTCAACTTTACCCACGATACGCGAGGCATCGAGTTCACCAATTGACTGAAGTCTCTGCCTCTTGAGCAGCGATTTATACCCTGAACCTCTCATAAGGTTTCGTACCTTCTCCATAGCACGTTTCCTTATATTCTGTCCAGATTCTCCAAGTCGTGTTTTCACGGCACCTTTTAGTGGAATGTTGTGTTCCAAGTCGTCAATGATATTCATACCCGTGCGTAGCGCTTCTTTACCGACTACTCGTGGCCCACGAGTCAAAAACGGCAGAACACGACGAAAGAGGCCACCGAGAAAACTGCCAATTCCGTGTCCTCTTTGATAGGGAGATCCAATATAAATTTGTGAAAGTCCTTCTCCACCAACCTGATTCGCTTAATAATCATCGTATAGACTCATTTTTCGTTTGATGAGAAATACATCGCAACTAGTCTATTCGTTTAAAATGAAGTGTCACTTTCAGCGATCCAATCTCAAATGGTATCGGAAGTCCAAGATGGTCCCTTATATCGATTTCGATGGTCCGAAAGCCTGTATATAGTAGAGGTATGTAATGAGGTGCTGAGAAAGCCGACACTTGTGTGGAGCCGAATGTATATTTTTTCGAATCAACAGACACAACTCTCAAAAGTGGTGATTTTACATCTCCAACAGTGCATGGCTCACAAATATCGCAATAGACAAAGAGTTTTTCAGGTAATCTATTTGTGAGACTCGCTGGTTGACAATGTAAGAATCTGTTGTTAACAGCGTTTCATGTGCAAAGCCGAGAATGCGCGAGATTTTTTCTCTGATTACAAGAAAATGGCTTCCAATTCGTTAACAGTCATCGCTACAAATTTTTTCCAATGTTACGTACTTATTGTTAAGCTGGTCATATTTTAAGCGGACGTGTTCGCTGACTTCTGGTGTACTATTAATTGCACGCACTAATTCATTTACAGACTCGTAGACACCCGACGGAAAAAATGCTACCGTTGGTTTTAACTACCTACCAGTCAGAATTTCTTGTCTTTTTGTCACCGCTTTATAACAATTTATAGGTAACTCACCTTGAAGATAATATATTATTGGTAATTTAAATATTTCCACGATACCTTTACCATTCAGCTGATCATCATTCTGTTTATCAAAGAAATCATACTTTTGCTTGGGAAATTCGGGGTCTGAATCGTCATTAAACATGAATGA
>CAKNWT010236250.1:0-12224 GCA_932066315.1 Andricus coriarius
CTAGGTTTTTGTATATTAATTTGCGTATACACGGAAAAACGTTACTTTACCGAAGTAGAATATGCTTGACATAATACTTGATATTGTAATACTTGATCTGAGAAGGTAATCGAAACTTATAAATCAATACTCCATCGGATGAAGATGATAAACGAAAATGTCGATATTGTAGAAATTCAAATGGAATTAATTATTCTTACAAAAAAAATCTTCATTGATAAAAAAATGAATACTGTTATCATGAACGATTGGAAACTTCTATTTCAGAATTCTGCCATATAAAGTATCTGTTTAAAACTAATATTTATGGATAATTTAAATAATTCTGTTTTAATTAAAAGGAACTATATGTTTTTAACATACCTATTTTACGTCATTGCCCACAATTTCAATGTTCACTCCTGGCTCGGAGTGAATGTAGTTGGAAAAATTGTCAACATGAACTTGGAATTTGTAAGTTCCGTCCGATATTGCACCTCATCCATAAGAGCCTATGTGTACTCCTTGATTATTAAGAACTTCTGCACATTCGAAAGGTGTCCTTATGTAACCTTGAATTTCTGAAAATATAATACTATTGAACATGAAATATGTGAAAAGTTAATAATGTTTGTGATTTTACTTATGAAATTAATTATTTTATTTACATTTTCAATTTTAATGAATAACAAATGTTTTTCTTATGTTTCTGAAAAATGTAACTGTTCACTATTAGTGACAGTTATATAATTTCAGTGGAATTATATATTAAGAAAAGACGCGTATACTGTACAAAATTTCTGTTGGAAACTTCCAATAAATATTTTGGAAGTTTATTTATGAAACGTAAGGTAAAGCTACAATACATCATGTTGTAGTTTCCAAATGCTAGTATTGGCGTGCTACTTCACATGTATTAGAATTTCACAATATCTCACAGAGATAGAGGTCGCGCTACAATACATGTATTGGAATGCTCGACGGTGACTCCACGAATTACAAGACTTACTATATATGTATTGCAATTTCGTCAATCCAATACCCTGTTTGCAGTTTCACCTTACGCTTGTTGTAGAAGTGTTGTAGAATCCTAAACATTTTTAACAGTGTATGTAGAATTTACATTAACCTAAAATATGATGTGAGAAGTGTAATATATTTGCATTATATTTCACGAATATTATGAACGACTTCAATAAATTAAACGCAATTTGAACTTAGTAAATTAAGTCATTTCAGAATAATCAGCCATGAAATGTTATGAGTGTTTTAATACTCTCTGTGTCATTTTTAAATTCAAGTTCTACTTTCACGATCAGATTTGTTTTACCTCCAAACAGCTGTAGCTCGTATTACCTTGATTGTAACTGCGATTCTTTGGAGTACGAGCATAAGCTCCTTTCTGCACTCTCCATTGAAGGAATATACTTTTAAATGAAATTGAATTTAAATAATGATAATAATCTTGATATTAATTTCATTATTGTTATGTTTATTTATTTTCCCTTTTTTATAAAACATGTTATGGAATATGTATGAGATAATTATCGACATTATCGACCAATGAAATTGGAAGGTGAAGTTGATTGAAAAAACTTCGGAAATTTGAAGAAAAAAAAATTATTATCTTTCCATGTGCTGAAGAAACTCATATCACGTGTATCAAATGGTATAAGTGAAATTTAAAACATTTTCACCCATTGATAAAATATATGATTACAATTTTGAAAAGTATGATAATGAATTAGTAACATATTGCAAGAAGTTACCTTTGAAATAGGCGTAAGAATTAAAAAAAAAAATATTACGTAATTGAAAATATATTATTTTGTCTCATTGACGACTATGAAATGTAATGTAGACAATTTGTAATGGTTAATTTTGTTATTTTAATCAAGAAAATTTAGGTACACCTTGAAAACAGGGAACTGTATGATTATTTAATTTGGTGTTTTATGCCTTTCAGTTTTTCATTTACTTACGTCGTAAGCCTCGAGTTTGTATTCTTCAATTGCACTTTGAATTCTGCTCCTTCGAGTGTTTTTTATTTAGAATTTATGTAATTTCGAAGTCCCTGGGCGTCGTCGACCTTGAATATTATCTATATAACCGTGAACATGTCTGTGAAAACAAATTTTTAGTAATAAACTGATGTCTATTATACAATTATGTACTTGTATTTATAGAACGTAGTTACTTACGCAGTCCTGTCATATACTGCCACATCTTTTATGGTTTCATTTAACGTGTAGTACTTTTTTTTTTAATTGAGCAATCATTTTTTTAATTTTTTAAGATTACAAAAATAACTCAAATTATAACGTTTTCTTTAAAAATAAATGAGCCTATGATGAAAAAACTAGACCGTGATGAATTCTTATTTTCAATTTTTTAAGATTGCAGAAATAGTTTAAATTTGAAGGTAGTCACCCTCGCTCCAAATGAGTCTTGGCACACTTGTCCAATCCAAAGTCCATACCAATTTCTCTTGTATACCTCTCGACGATACTCAAAGCATTCTGAAGTTGGCTTGCATTAGAAGCATAAATCTTCAGGGTATCCATATAAAATGATATAACTTTTGCTCGCATTTATTAGTGTCGCCGCAGAGATACCCAGGTGAATAGCATAGTGTGAGGGATAGTGGAAAAAGGGTGGTGCAAAAGAGGAAAGGGCTCATGGTGTCGCCCTGAAAGACACCCCTCTGGAAACTGATGCTGTTCGTTGTCACACGATAATTTCCAGGTGAGATAGTGAATATAGTGTTCCAAATGCGCATCAATCACACTATGCATCTCACTATGTGTGGATGATCCTTCAAGCTTTCTAAAAGACAGATAATAAGTTTATGAGAGCTCGAGTCGGAAACTTTCCGGTAGTCACTCCAGGCAGTAGACAGGTAGTGCTGGTGGACTGCTGCCCCTTGCAGACGCACCTATGAATTAGCAGGTTCTCTCGGCAGCCTGCTATACCTTTTTTCGAGTCACATTGTTCGTACATGTCTCTCCAGACAGGCCCAGTTCCCCGAACAATCTTGTCGTTCAGGATAGCTCTAAAGATCATATATAGCGTGTTCAGACAAGTTATTGGCATGTAGTTGGATAAGTCGTTTTCCTTCGGTAGGATTACAGTGCGCCCTAACTCGACCCATTACGGAATGGGCGTCTCCCACTTTAAATACGAGATGAAGATGCGGGCCAGATCTTAGCGTGTAGAGGTAGACTTCTTCCACCAGAAGTTCCTGTTACCACCTGGTCCTGCAGTTAAGAAGTTCTTCATGCCTCTAAGTGCTTTCTTTATCTCTTCAGCAGTGATTGATGGACATTCCTCCTAAGATTTTATGAGTTCGCAAAGCTCCTTGATGAGGATGATATTCTCAGTGTCTTCCTTTAATTTCAGTGGTGGGATCCTGTGAGCATCTCTCCAAAAAGTTATACTTACGCGGGAATCACGTACATTCAACGGCACAATGCGGCACTCAGAGTGCTTTATTACCATCTCTGTCTCTCTTACAGAATTAGCCCTGATACCACTTCGCCAAACGCTCTTAGGGGAATGGAGTCAATTGTCGGAAATAAGAAGTTCCCAATACACTGGACCTACATATTCGCGACAACGGTTTCTGTCGCGCACTCGAGGGCTTACAAAGTTCTTCTTGACTTCGAGAAACGAAACGTGGTCGTTATCGAATTTTCAGCATCAGCCAACAAGAACATCACAGCCAAGAAGAATGAAAAGACAGAGTGCTATAAAGACCTTATAAGAGTTTCGACGGTTATACCCAGAATATTCTGTTAAGCTAGACGTCCTGATCATCGGTGCTCATTCAGATGACAAAGTTTCGCTGGTTCATGGTCTGAAAAGCATCCTTGCATGTTAGCGAAATGCCGATACACTTGCGGGAAAATGTAGAAGACGTTCATACTTGGGTCTCTCCGTGTGCTCAGGTTGCACAAGACTTTGGCCGTCGTATTGAGTCCATCGCAGACTGTAACCAGCTATCTATCGGTCATGAGACGTGGTTACTGCTGAAACGTTACCGCAATTTCGCCATATATGCAATACTCCTATATTACGCACCGCGTGAGAGTCCTCTTGAAAAAAAATAGCGTGCCGACATATATTTATGTCTCACACAGCGAGCAGTAACTTGCTCAGCATTGCGCGTGCGCCGCCTATCATGGAGGAGGTCCTGGAGTTGGAATAGTTGTGACATTGTATTATATCATGTACATATGGTTTCAGCGCTTCTTTTTAGCGCATGCACACTGAGTATTACGTATATGGATTTCGCCGAGAGCGGCTGCCACTTTCTGGAATTGCACCCCCTCCCGATGAAATCCCGCGGTTGTGCTTATGACAAAATTTTAACTGTATTTAACTGTCGTGTAATGACACATAGTTTCATTACCGTATTTAAATCACAAACTAATGAAGTACTAAAACAGAAATATCAATTCTAAAATTAACTTCCCTTCAAATCGATCAGTACTGGCAATCGATATTTTTCGTCTGTCTGGTACTTCTATTTTATTGATAGTCACTCATGGCTGCAACAGCCAATCACTGTTAAGAAAGCGAGTGGAGTTTCAGCCAATGACATCGCTCGCAGATCACGTCACTTAACTATCTCCCAAGCTACTTTTTAATATAGGATTTGGGTGCAGGCCCCGAGCACTGAGAAGCAGTTCTTCTGTTTCACGACCAAGATCACTAAGATTCTTTCGGAACAGTATCTTCTAAGTGGCCACCGGTGCAAGCTCAGAGCCATCCTTGCAATTCTCAAGAAAAAAATTAGTGGGGTTATGCACCCATTTGTTACTGTTTTTTAATTTAGCAGGCTCGACCGGGACTATTTGGGTCGGCGGATGCTCCATAGTATCCACCATGTCCTAGGAGACTGATGACCCTGACGAGTTACAGTAAATTTATTAATTTGTGAAAAAATTATCTGAATTTCTATACGGACTTTACTAAGATGAGAATCGCGAGTTGGTTCAAGTTTATGTTGCCCACAATTATTCACGGTATCCGTTATCGGCGACTACCATCAACATAATCGGAGGAAAACATTGACACCTAGTTACTTTCCTTCATGCTAGTATTTGAATAATTTTGCGGAAAGAGGAAAAACGGTACTAACGATGTAAAAAGGCAATTGGTAGTGAGTTTTGAGGATTTAGAGGTAACGGCTCATCTTACTTTCAAATTGAACTAAAATAAGCACCTCAAATCCCTCCATTCATAGTGGGCTGCAATTACTTCCAGGGCCGACGACGTCCGACAAACAACATAAGTCTACCGGGCCAAATTGAGATAAAAAAATGTAACTCTTACCGTGTAACCTCCTATTACCACTTGTGGAAAACATACTGATATAGTTTGGTCACTCCATTAAGGCTAGACTAAACTGTTACAACACAGAATGTGCATTCTCTCCAACGATCAGAGCGCGAAGGCCACTGGGCTCACCACCGGTGAATATTAAATCGGTCGCGTTTCTTGGATTCACGTATGGTTCGAATCGTTCCTTTCGTCAATATCGCGCAACGAGTTGTATCTGTGTGCATCGCGTATGCCTGATGGTAGATGTTCATGGCGTCAGAGACAGATACAGGATAATGAAGAAAACGTATCAATTGTGGGTTCATGTCTATTCTATATGGACATCTATGGATATACCTACCCAAATTGAGTCGCAGAGGCGCTATTATACAAATAGTTGTGTTTCCTCTGGGCATGTTTACTCTCAGTATCTCTCTGTTATTATGCCTATCATTTCTTTCTATTGTATTGTATCGTTTACTCCTTTGTTCTAATAAAAATCTTATAATTGAACTGTACACGATTTGACTTACATTATTGCCCGTAACACAAACCCCTTAGTTAGCGTGTCCAAGTGAAGTGTGTTTTTTAATTTTTCAAACTCAACTGTCTGCATTTCTTCCTTTTGGTAAAAAAATACTGAAAAAAATGGAAAAAATTGTTTACAGGTTCCGTCAGGCCGTTTTGGGCCTGAAAATGAAGTTTCTTAGTTTTAAATTATTTTTAAATACAAATTTAAGGCTAAATATTCCTTTCACCCCTAGACGTTATTTTGTATATATTGAGAAATAAACCCTTAATTTTATGCAAAAAAAATTGTAGATACTATCGGGCTTAATATAAAAAAAATTGTAATTTCATTCCAATTAATGGTCTGAAATCGCCCCTAAACATCTTTTCCTCTAAATAATATGCGCAGGCTTTCTTCTACAATATAATAGGAATATTATCTATAAGCAATAAATTAAAAATATTGATACGGGGAGAACGATAAAAAATCTTGAATTTTTAAATACAAAAGCAATGCACGTTTTTAGTTTTAAGATTCCTAAAGTACTCTAAAATTGATTTTTATCTTTTATTTGCCTGCAAAATATGTAAGCTAGTTAATTAATGTCTATTTCGGTCCAATTCTACGTTTTTAACAGTTTCGCTTATTGGTTTGCATATCAATTTATTTAAATTTTTAATTGCTGCAAATAAGACTTGATATAAAATAATAGGTAAAAATAAATGTAAAAGTACTATACGAATTTTTAAATGTAAATAATGCGTATTTTTGGTGTATTTTGAAATTCATGATATTTTTCTGTACCCAGGTATAAATATTGTTAATTTATGTCTTGTGGAGAATATTCTTTTTATATGATAAAAGAAATCCTGTCTATATTATTTCAAGAAGAAAAATGTTTAGGGGCCATTTCAGACCATTAACTGGGAAGAAATTATAAACTTTCATATTTTTAGCTCGATAGCAAATACTTTTTAGGGGTGAAAAAATTGTTTGGCCTTGAATTTATATTTTTTTAAACTCAAAACTATGAAAATTTATTTTTAGACCTAAAAAGGAACAGTTAACAGTCAGGCGACCTTACCACAGAGAAGGCCTGACGTAATCAGCGAAACTCGTCTCCCTTACTTACGTATTTCTAAACTACACTCGCCTTAGCTCGGGATTTGATAATACTTTCTTCAAAATAATATACTAATTGATTCATTGTTTATATAATTTGGTAACAGCGCTGTGAGTTATGTCCAAGTCGAGATGGTGCTCTTAAGAGAACAGATCAAGCGGGCTGGGCCCATGTAGTCTGTGCTTTGTACATCCCAGAGGTTCGGTTTGGAAACGTCACTACTATGGAGCCTATCATATTACAACTCATACCTTCTGAAAGGTTTAATAAGGTAAGTAATACAATTAATAAAAATCGCCACATATATACAATTAGTTTAACAAGCAAATTAAATTTCAATCTCGGAACCAATAAGTGCTAATAAACCAATTCAACCGAACCAAGAAGGTATATCCCAAGAAAACAATCCAAGTAACTAATAGAGGTAAGGAGGGTACCGAGAATATATGGTTATTTGGCCCATCGTCCCTATACGCCCTATACGTTCGGATAGTCAGTGCCGTATTATAAGTTGTTTACATTGCGACTCTTTGAACATATACTGTGCCGGGTTCAGAGACTATATGTGCGGTCCTGAGTGTTGACATAGAAAAATCGCACGTCACTGTGCTAATCAGACCCGAGGCCGGCACAATAACGCGAGATGAGTGTAATCTTTAACAAATCTGTAGGAGCTTTTGGGGTGTACTAACTCATTCGCCTTTTCTGGAATAAAATAAATGCATCTACCATTATTAGTCATTACTGTCACTATGATAACGTGAGTAAAACAGTAGGCTGATGTGCCCATATAATGACTCCAATAACAAGCGACCATCACCTAAAGTTTAGACGCCATTGAACATCTAAGTCGGAAACTTATAGAAGGCTAAATTTTAGAGGGTTTCGGTAACCTCCTTTCACTGCAGTAAGTTTTGCTACTCAATAATGTCATGGTATCAAGTTGCGCGCACAAGACGCGCATGGTTTTCACGCATCGTCGATTCTTAATTATAAATTTAATTCTTTTCGAAGAAACCAACAAAACCCCCAATTAATTTACTGATAAAGCAAGAAAATCCAAGCAAACCTTTCCACATTACATTGTCCCAATGTAAAACAAGCTAATAAATGTATAAAACTTAGTGACTTTTCCAATATGTATTTATTTTCTATTTCGATTATAAAATAGTATCAGACGTTGCTTCAAAAATCCAGTAAGGAAAAGTGAATGTGGGAAAAATATGAAGCTCCTGAAAAAATCAAAATCATGTACCCCATTTTGTTTACAAAATTCCCTACACTCACATGTAGTGAGATTTGTGATTTTTCAACACCAAAATGTTGATATAAAAAATCTGAGAAACCTGTATGTAACTGAAGTTCGCAACGTTTATAAACGTAAACACAATTTTTTTCAATTATGCAATGTATGATTTTAGGTGGTAATAACGCATTGTGATGTCATATTTACGATTTCAATGAAATAAGCTGTATTTGATATACGGAAAAAATTCAAACTTTCTACTAAACGCTCAGATCTCGGATTTTCTTCCAATTATTACTTCAATTTGATGTCAAGCAACACCAAAAAAAGAATTACCCCAATTCCTTTAACGGAAGACTGCATTTTATCCACCCATGCACTGTGACGTGTATGCGATAATTCGGAGAGAAAAAAATTGAACTTTCCTCTAAACGTTCGCTTCTCGAATTAACTTTTTGCTAATTAGTTGTACTGGATGTGGGATAATTTCAGGAAAAATTTTATCCCAATATCCATATCGGAAGACTGCGTTTATCTACAGTTATTCCGTAAGGATATTGGGATGAACCTTTTTGCCTGTTACTTGACATCAAATACCAGTAACGAGTGAAAGAAAATTCGAGAATCGGACGTTTAGACGTGTTAAGATATATAGTATATAGATATACTTTATATTGTATATCATAGCAGCACGAGCGAACGCTTGAGATAGAGTGAACACACACACAACTATGTTACCCCTTCCTTCTCCAGTATGCGTGAGAAAGTACGGTATAGGGCCAGTAGTCCACGAGGTAATACGCACAATGGATGTAGTGCTTTGAGCACGTGTATATAGTTTTGACTTTATTAATTAAATATCATAGTAATAGAATAACTACTGGTATAAAAGCTTTTTTAAACCCTAATAAATCAACAAGAGGAAAGTTATAACTTTTTCCTAGTTTGTGTGTTCATTTTAGCGTGAGTGGATGGATAAAACGCACTCTTCTTGATCGAATAGTGTGATTAAACTTGTTCTTGTGTTGTCGGACATCGAGTCAAAGTAATTATTGAAAGAAAATTTCAGAACCGAACGTTTAGAGGAATGTTAAAATATTTCAAGATTTTTTCCGTATACATTTTAGATTTCGTGGGCACACAAAACGCAAGTGTTTCGACAAGGATATTGGGGTTAATTTTGTTTAGTATTACCTGGCGTCAAATGAAAATAATTAATGAAAGAAAATCGGAGAACAGAGCGGTTACTTTAAAGTTTGAATTTTTCCGAATATCAAAAATAGTTTATTTTATTAAAATAATAAATATGACGTTAAAATAACTTACTACCATCTGAAATAATATATTACGTTATTTTTACGATAACAAAACAACAAAAAAGTGATTTATGTAAGTTTTAAAGACGTTATATTTTCGTTTATAAAGAATCCGAACTTCAGTGACACAAAGCCTGTAGTGCAGGCCTAGAATGGAGATCAGATTTGCATTAAGCATGAAAACTTACTTAGGCTTAGGAGTTCGTATTTAGTTTAAGGTGTCATGTACAAATTACGTAAAGTAAATTTCGATAATTTAGGGGTGGGGGGGGTTGTTAAAAAAAGAGAAAACCATCTGTGAAGAGTCTTTGAAGTATTGTTCCACAAAACACACTAGTTAAGCGAATTATTTCGAAAAACTCCGAGATTAGTTTAGTGTCGTAAAAAATGTTAGCACCGGCTACACTCCATTCGAACTCCATTCGGGTATTTCACTTAAAGATCATGTTAGAAAAATGATCCAATTTCCAACTGAGATCCCGATGTCTCGACAAGTGTGACTGGAAACTGCACGCGTTAAACTAAAAAAAAACAAGCAAAGCAAAGAGAAAATCAACTACAAAAATAAATCGAGAGTACTATTGTGATTCAAATTGTTTTCATTTCAAATCGGACGGGTAGTCCATGTTCAAGTCACAGAATCATTTTTCACGTAAATATATTTTTTTTTAAAGGGAATAAGACGACACGTATCTTCACGATTTGACGAAAAAAATGTTGTGACAAAGTTATGAGTAGTAGTAGTGCTTTATTTGTTTGAGAATCATTCGATCCATACATATAGATTACAGTTCAATTCTAAAACTAACTGTTATTCTAATAAATAAAAGCAAAAACTAAGGTTACATGTTGATGGTAAACATTACCCCAGAGGAGATAAACCGTGCTCACGACAAACGCAAATCATAAAAAGAACCCTGAACTATATAATTAATTATAATGCTCATTCGTGAAACTTACTAACAAACATAATAATTTTTTGATAGATTTTTTTCTGGGTTATGAAGAATATTCAGCCAGGCATTCCTTATCTCACACATATCCGTACTTTCGCTCATATACGAAAACCTTACAGTTTTAAAAAATTGACATTCTACTAAAAGGTGGTCCACAGGTTCTGTATTAAAACTATTCTCATAGCAGTAGATACAATAACCATCAAAATTTAAACTGCAGGTTTTATTCTTGATTATAAGTCTAGGTATGAACGTATTTATTAACCTCAATTGCGCTATAATTCTAATAAAACCGAGTGGTGTTCTTGACAGAGTTAAATATTTCTGAGGTCCTTCTCGCAAGGTTAATTGAGGATAAAGTATTAAAGCAGAGGACGAGTAGGCTCGCTGCAAATCTTCTAGATATAATATTTTATCATAAGCTCTTGTCCATGCCGATTTATTCTTTTGAAGAGAGGCAAGAGAAACAAATTCCCAATCGCCCTCTATCCCAATCTTTTAGAATATACTTCTAACCTGGTGGGCTAAGTTGTTTTATCTAGTCGTTTTTTATCTAGGGTTGACAAATCATATTTTAATCTATCCAGTTCTCTTAATCTTCAATAAAATTTCTTCGGGTATCGATCGTCGGACATATTGAGAATTTTCTCTATCCAATTGAGAATTGACCCCAATACTCTAACTGCAAGTAGGGATGCACCTATTTCTAATCTAACAGCATATCCAGCAGTATTTTGTGGAACATGCAGGATTCTCTTATAAAAAGTGGTTTTAACTTTTTCTATAAAATCTAAATACCTGAGACTCCATATGTGCCCACCATACATTAAAACGCTGGATCCAAGACTATCGAAAAGTCGAACAATAGGGTTCCATGATTTAAGTTTTAATCTGTGAATCAGAGAAATCATTGCTCCTACAACGAGGTTAGATTTACGAACAGCTTCATCTTTCGCCCTGACAAAAAGTGCAGATTGGGCGAATAAGGTGCCCAGGTAGATATAACTTTTCATAATATCAATCTCAGAGGTTACGTAAATAAAAGGTGGGTATTTTTTGTTATGGCCATGACCTCTCTTTCTGTAGATTACTAATTTTGTGTTTTCTATGTTGAGTTCGAGCTCATTTATCCTACAGTAATCCAATAATTCTTAAAGAATCTTACGCATTCCAACTAGGGAGCCCGCAAAGAAATCCAAATAGTCGGCGTAAGCTAAGAACAATATTTCCAACAAATGGTCTATTGATACATCTCTGATACCTCTGGCATACATAAATTCTTGTAAATCAGCAATTAAAAATGTAAACATTGTTGGACTTAGAACCCCCTGCATGACTCCTTTCGTAACATCTACCGATCCGGAGACGCCCTTATTTCCCTTGATCGCAATATTACCTTTAGAGTAAAAATCCATTACCAATCTATTAAATTTTGACCCACAACCTTTCAATATTAATTTGTTGAAATTATTTAAATTATTATTAAATTATTTTAAAAAATTCTAGAAAAATGATTCTGGATACTTTTTTCTAACTTTGTCAATACCCGGTAACTCGAGCACTCGGGCAGGTACCCGAGAGCACGAGTATTACTCGGGTATCCGGGTAATCACCTAAAATGGGGTACCCAGATACCCGAGTAGTCGAGTAAAACCCGGCTACCTGGGTAAGTCTCGAGTATCAGGAATATAGGAAAATATAAGGTAATGAGACAGGACAAAATTCTGGCATAGGGTTTTAAAATTAAATGAGTAAGTTTCCAATTACC
>CAKNWT010236272.1:0-10547 GCA_932066315.1 Andricus coriarius
AACCATCAATAATATGCTCGATGGATTCGTTGGTATCTCCACATAATCGGCACCGGTCAACAACGTCTTGATGTAGCACGTGTTTGCGATAATTTCTGGTGCTGACAACCCTGTCCTGTATCGCAATAACGAATCCTTCCGTTTCTGGATACAGGTCGCCCTTTCTCAGCCAAATATTGGATGCCTCACTATCCACTTTATGTTGATCTAACGCTTTCTGTCTCCATTGCGTTTCTAATTCCTCTTAGGTTTCTGTCCTGGTACTCAAGGCCTCCTCTGAGGACAAATTCAAGGGCGTGTAATCAAGATCAGCTTTACAGATGGTGCTGTAAAGCGTAACATTCTCGCTTGCTGTTAAAATAGTCTCGCAACTGTGTAACTTGTGATTCACACAGTCTCCTGACATCTACAATGCCCCTACCCCCTCTATGTCGTGGTAGAACTACCCTTTCAATCGCCGAATTACTGTGGTGCATTTGGTGCTTCGTCATTTCTACGCGGATGATTCTGTTTAATCGTTCGAGGTCGGTATTCGACCATTTGATAAGCCCAAAGGAGTACGTGAGGACAGGGAAGGTTATATTAAGGTTATTATTATTATTATTGTAGTCAGTGTAGAGGTTGGAGGACCAATGTAGGGTCTGGAGCGCCAATGTATGGTAGGGCCTGGAGCACCAATGTAGGTTCAAATGTAGACCCTACTTTGACGCTAAACGTGGAAAAATGGCCGATGTCGGACATTTTTAGCGTCAAAGTAGGGTCTAAATTGAATTGAAATCGCTGCTAATTTTGAACCTACTTTGCTGCTCCAGCGCCTACTAAGGTTAGGAGTTATAGGATCAAAGTAGGGCCTGAATTTCGACTCGGGATAGGTCGTTCCGCTTTTTCATAAATATAATAACTTTGCTTATACTAAATTGAACTTTTAATACGCGTTTCGCATTCAGAAAAGTTCAGCCCATTCATTGATATAAACATTTAAAAAATATATTCTACTATTCTTCCAAAATTTATGAAAATCTCAAAACCCCCTCAAAAATTGTCTCATGATAGGTACTTTTAGCTTATGATTATTATTTAAATATCTGTTTTGAAGTTGTTAGTACCCAGACAGCACAATAGTTTACGGTGCAAGGTTCGGAAGCTGACACCGGAAGGTTTAGGCAAGTTTTCCGCAAGTAAGACTATGTCCGCCTTACGGCAATCTTGATGGAGACTTGCATCATAAGTTTGAGGGAAGCTTGCGATGCAAACTTGAGGGAAACTTGCATCGTAAGTTTGTGGAAAGCTTGCGGGGAAAACTTGCATCATTATTATCTTTTATCCGTATCATCATATATTTTCTATACCTATAATCAGGACCAGCTTAACCAATAGGCTAATGTGGAATTCTACAAAATATGGTTTATTGTCATTTTATTTACATAAAAAATACAATTTTAGTGTTTCAATAGATGGGGGGGGGGGGGGGGGCATAGCCTAGGGGCGCCATTTTACTAAAGCGGACCCTGCCTACAATAAAATAAGGCTAATTTCACTGTTGCCATTAAAGTCTCATTATAAGCACTACGATATTTAAATTCTTGATTTTTTAATTGCCTTCTAATTCACTATAGTAATTATCAAAATTTTCGGGACTATTTTCTTCATATACAGAGCGCTCCCTGAAAATTATGTGCATATTGCAATGAAAAATTTCCTTAAGTTTGCCTCACAAGCTTCCTCCGAACTTACGATGCAAGTTTCCCTCAAGTTTGCCTCGCAAGTTTGCCGTAAGGGGTCGTCCATAAATTACGTAAGACGATTGTTCGACTTTTTTGACCCCCTGCCCCCCGTGTAAGATTTCGTAAGATTTCCGTAATGCACTTGGTCCACTATTTTCGCTTCATACTCAACGAAGCAAAGTTAGCTGTTGGTTGAAGTGAAAATACCTAATTTAATCATACAGGGATTAATAACTCGTGAAGTCACTTGAAGTCAGCGTATACTATCAATCGAGTTGTCAATCCCTCGCTATTTCTCCTTAAATTTATATACTTGAAGCAGTTTTTGAAACACTGATTACTTTGGATGATATAAGGGCGATTGTCAAATTGTAGGCAAATTTTAGCACCTACAGTGACAATCACATTATTACTAGGAATTAAATATTTCATAACGGAAATCGATCATACCACATCTAAAAATTTAAAATCCAAAAGGGGCACTTTTAAAAAGTTCAAAAGCGCAGTAACGCATGCCATTTAGGAAAAACGAAATATTTAACTATTCTAGATTATTATTTTTTTTTAATTTCAAGAGAAGCTCTACTTTTTATTGAGACGGTTGAGACTGGCTACATATAAAATTTGAAACCTACCAAATTCATTAATTTGTCACAATTGTGAATAAAAATTACATAAAGTATATTATTAATAACAAATCTACGCCTACATGTGCTGTACTTTAATTTGTAACACCTCTTTCTCTCTAATTAATTTATTTAGCTCAATTCTTTAGATCTGTATATTTATAAATAGAGGCTAGGAAATAGAAAGCAAACCGGCCCATCTGATCGACGCGCACGCGCATATAAGCAGTCGTACACTCCTCTATTGTACCGTACGGGAATGTTGCGAGAAAATTGATGAGCCTTTTTTAATATTTAAAAAAAATTAACAGATATTAATCATAAAAAGTCACCTACTTATGAAAGAAAACACCGCTGAGCCAGTAACGGAATGGTTTTTATCATTTTTTTCACTCCGAAACTGGTTTTAAACTCACGTACGGTAATTATGTTTTTGTTGTCAAAATGCACTTTTCAGTTTTAATATCGGATTCACAAAAAAAAAAAGAGTTAATATTTTAAGCTCAATTTTATAGAATCTTGTATTAAAAAATACGCTTAATACTTCTGTATTTATTACTCAATTGTAACTATACTCTGTTCCACGCGAGAACGAATTTGGCCGCGCAAGTTTTTATGAAAGAAGGCGTCGACAAATTTTTTTTGGTTTGGTCGACAGCCAATCGCTGTTAAAAGAGGACACAATTTTTTTCAAGTACACTGACCCAAGTTTTTTCCTACATTTTTTGTAGCCTGACCGAGGGCCAGATGAGCGGACCGAACGTGACAGTTACAATAGGCCCAGAAAAATACTCACGCCTACGATTCCCCTTCTTTGACAAGATGCGCGCAAAGAACGAAATTTCGTCGTTTCAGAAATTCGTTCTCTCGTGGAACAGAGTATACAATATTTTACTAGATAAAAAGACGTACGGTAATGATTTCTGAAATAACAAAAATCGAGGGACAAGACTTTAAGGTTTTTACAATATTATTTATTTGACTTGAAAAATGTGCATAAATTAAATTTATGTTTATCTCAAGTTTAAAAACTTGATACGTTAAGCGTTTTTCAGGTTACTGTCTGAAAAAGGGAGAAAAACAGTTTATCCTTGAGCAAAGTGAGGTTCGGACACCGTACGGTAATGACGTTTGGGGTGTTTTTTTATTAAATTAAAATGAATCGGAACGCAAATAAAATAAAAGAAATAACCATTTTGTACAGGATGATAATAACTAATTATTAAATTTAAAAAAAATCAGTACGGGTTTCTAAGTTAATGTTATATTACTGGGACTTCAAGTTTGCCTCTAATTTGACAATTACCCATAAATATTTAAAATCCTTCATTTGTGAACTTAAACTTAAAAACTTAGTTCATTCTAAAGGTATTTGTTATGTAAAATTAGTGATCCCTCTAATTTCGAAAACATTTTAATTTAGGGGCTTCTATAAATTGAAATAATTTTAGTATTTTAACACTTTTAATTTAATGTTTTTAGATTTTAAGACATATAATAAGAAGATTACTTAAATCTCAATAACAAATTCGTACCAATTTTCCTGGTCATTACAATTTCAAATCCAAAAACATGTTGGTCCCCAGTAGTGAAAAAAGGACGGAGAAAGAGGGAAGAGTGAGAGGTTGGTTTCGGTTGACTTTTTCCTTTTCCTTCAACTTTTTTCTTTTGTTAGAAATTTGTCTAACAGTCTCTAATGAGCCTGAAAGAAGGTAGTTTGGAAATATAATTTTTATTTGTGTGCTTCTTTGTGTTTTAATTTTAGTACAAAAAATATTTCATAAGAATGTAGGTTTCATTTCGATCTTAAAAGAATTTTAATCTTCATTAAAATCTAATGAATTTTTACTCAAAATACTGATTTCCGATGTAAAACGCCAACATAATTTAAATTTGATAAAAAGTTGTGAAACTTCTTTGAAATATTTTTTTTTTTTTTAATTAAAAATACCACATAAAATGCCCTTAACTCTTCCATGAAGTAACCTTTTAGCTCGTCATATTTTTTGCATTTGTTTTTTTACGGTTATTTTTTGGTTACTTCTCTTTATGTTTTGTCTTTGATCTGTCAACGTTGCTTTTCAGAATAAACGTATATATTTATATTTATTATAATAAACAACGCAACCTAAAGATAATTTAAAAGTTATAAATCTTATTTGAAATCTGAAGATTTTTAAATAAAAATTGTAATGTCCGACAAATACAATAGCAAAATCCGAAATTGTTCAAGATTGTAAATTTTATGATTTTAAACAAAAATCTTAAATTTAAATCTAATGATTTTTGTTTAACCCTTTCAGGGACACATTTTTCTTCTGCACCTATCTCAGACCTAATAGTGTATACAAGGGTTTTAAGTGTCGCTGATTACGAATCTGGAGTCAGATTTTCAAAATTCAAAATGGCGGATTCAAAATGGCGGACATAATCTTCAAAAATTAGCCTATAAACATAAAAATTTGTACATAAGGGTTTTTGAGGTCGCTGGTTACGAATATTAAGTCAGATTTTCAAAATTCAAAATGGCGGACGTAATTTTCAAAAATCAGCCTATAAATATAAAAATTTGTACATATGGGTTTTTTTGGTCGCTGATTACGAATCTGGAGTCAGATTTTCAAAATTCGAAATGGCGAATTAAAAATTGGCGGACATAATTTCCAAAATTTTGCTTATAAATATTAAAATTTGTACATATGGGTTTTCGAGGTGGCTGATTACGAATCTAAAGTCATATTTTCTAGATTCAAACTGGCGGATTGTATGTGATGGACAAAACAATTAAAATTAGAATATAAATGCTTTTTTCTATAAGAGTCTAAGGAGTCGCTAATTGTGATTTTAGCGTCCCAAAGAATCTCCTACTAGTTCCGTATTTTTTGTAATTTTTTTTTGTACAGTGATCTCTAACACGGGCAAAATTTCTTGATTTATCGAAATTACTCACTCATCTTATTCAACTGGTCAATCAGAAAACGTATCACAAAGTCAAAACTGTGATCGCACTATTTTGACCGTTAGCCCGCCACTCAAACGTGATCCCTAACACGGCCAAAATTTCTTGATTTATCGAAATTACTCACCTATCTTATTCAACTGATCAATCAGAAAACGTATCACAAAGTCAAAACTGTGATCGCACTACACTATTAAAAATAATATTAAATTTAATATACCCATGTGTATTAAAATTAATATATCAAGCATATATAATCGCCATTAAGAGCGTGTATATTAAATTTCACATACAGTCATGTTAATCACTTACAAGAAAAATCAGATGATTCTACTTTACACAAATTCAAAATCAGTTTAGCAATAATTTTCGATCCTAAATAATAAAACATGATACCGTCTTCCTATTAACTAAAAATAAAATTGGATTTCAAGTCCAAAAGTTATTTAAGCAAATAAATAACAGAGTTAACCTATACAATCAACTGTACTCGCATTACATTTTTACCATTTAGAGCGAATTTAGGGAAAAGTTCCACCCGTGCATTGAAATTTCATGATAAATAAGAATGCAGTCTACGAACTCTAGATTATTAATTTAACTACCAATAGTTGACAAAATTTGAAGAAATGAGAGCACTTTGATTTTTCACGCAAACTGATATAACGACCTGTATATTAAATTTAATACACATGTATATTGAATTCACTACACCAATGTATGTTACAATTCAGTAGCGGTAGTGCATATTTGCTTCACACACATGTATATTAAATCTCATACAGATTTTTTTAACAGTGTATTTTGACCGTTAGCCCGCCACTCAAACGTGATCTCTAACACGGCCAAAATTTCTTGATTTATCGAAATTACTCACCTATCTTATTCAACTGATCAATCAGAAAACGTATCACAAAGTCAAAACTGTGATCGCACTATTTTGACCGTTAGCCCGCCACTCAAACGTGGTCTCCAACACGGTCCAAATTCCGAAAACACGAAAGCTTGTTTATTCTTTCTTGGATAATATAATCTTTTTCGAGTATACTAAAAAAAGTTATAAAGGTAATTACTGCTGCACTTTTTTATTCAATATTTGCGGAAACGGTGTTCAAATACAAAGCACTTTCTGCAAAAGTTTGTTTTATTCGTGCATTCTATTGATATAATTATAATCCAATTCAATATCTAGCCCAAAAAACTACATGAAAATATGTAATTTATGTGAAAAATCCCATATTTGAACAACTATTTCGAGTTTTTAAGATCTAAGACTAGATTCAAATTCAGCGACCTCAAAAACCCCTATACAAGTAATGCTAGCTGAAATAATTAAATTTTGTGAAGTTTGTTTACGATAAGGCCGCCATATTGGATCCGCCATTTTGAATTTCTTAAATCCAAAACTGGATTCGTATTCAGCGACCTCAAAAACCCCTATACGAGTAATACCAGATGAGATAATTGAATTTTGTGAATTTTTCTTGCGATAAGGCCGCCATATTGGATCCGCCATTTTGAATTATTAAAATCTGACACTGGATTTGTATCCAGCGACCTCAAAACCCCTATATAAGTAATACCAGCTGAAATAATTGAATTTTGTAAATTTTTCTTATGATTAGGCCGCCATATTGGATCCGCCATTTTGAATTTCTGAAATCCAAAACTGGATTCGTAATCAGCGACCTTAAAAACCCCTGTATACCAAATATCAGTAAATTTTGTTGTAAAATAAGCTCATAGCCGAATTTAATTGAAAATCTCTACATTTTGTTGTTGTTAATTGTTTATAACTAATTATATATAGTGATCCTCTAAATTTTGAGCCGAGAAACCTGTTCTCTATGGTCTATGCAACCCTTATTCAATGACAAAAGATTAGAGCCATCTAGAGCTTAAATTATTCAAGCTATAAAGAAAAAACCGAGGAAAACTAGGGTGCCACTACAGTGGCACCTGCCCCTGAAAGGGTTAAAAATACCATTTCACGTGGAACACATCAACATAACCTAATGCTGTTGAAAATTGTAAATATTCTTTGAAATCTAATCATTTTTTATTAAATCAATATAATATTGATGTTAATATAACCCGAAACTGTTCAAAAATTGCATATATGTTCCAAATATACTAATTTTTGTTTTAAATTACAGTTTTTAGTATAAAACGCTAACGTAAACTAAAATTGTTGAAACTTGGGAATCTTGATGATGATTTTTGATTAAAAATGCGAATTTTCGGTGAAAATCTAACACAACCTAATTTCAAGTCTTCTTCGAAACTTTCTGATTTTATATTAAAATTGTTTAAAAAATACTAATTTCCAGCGAAAAGCACTAAAATAAAACATGCATAATATTTTCAGTAATTTATTAGACAATTTGAAAGTTTCAATTTAACCGCGCAAAAGTATTTACAAAGTACAAATGTTTCTCAATTCGATTTTTCTTATTAGGATGTTCTAGGTGTACCGTCAAGTTAAAAATTACCTAATCTTTAAGTTGATTTATAAAATTGACAAAAAGGGTCCAGTGATTACTGCAACAAATGTTAGAAAAGAGACCTAAACGTAAAGAATAAAAAAATAGTTGAAGTTATAATTTTTTGTTGAAATGAATTTCTTCATCATTCTATTCGTCACGTTTGTATTGAATATTATTTAGCAAATTGCTTAATTCCAAAAATGATTATCTAAAAATAGTTGTACGTATTATTCCTAAATAAAATAATTTCCATGGAAACGGGATGAATATAATTGTAAAGAACCTTTCAAGGAATAGAATGAACTTTTGTAAATTAAAATTGAATGAAAATTACGACTTTTGTCTAAAAGCGGAAGAAAAAATACAAACATGCATCTAGAACACCCTTAAAAAGGATAATTTGTAGATTTAATTTTTAACATTTTGAATATAAAGTAACTTCAGGTAATGAAAAGCCAATCAGTTTTTTAAAAATAATGATTGAGAGAGTTTCGAGGCTCATATCGTTACATCACTTTTTTTTAGATAGGACAGGAAAATAAGAAATTATTTATAAATTAAATGTTATACGAACATTTCCGATGATTTTTCGAAAACTAATTCGCTGTTTAAAAAAAAAGGGGGAAATAGACCAAATTCTCAAATATAGGAATTATAGGGGGCTTTGAGAAAAATAGGGGGAATAGAGGACTTACAGTGATCCCTGATAATTTTGCTAATTTGACACGAGATATTAGAAGTAATTGAATAACATTTTTTTTTAAATTACCACCAGTCAAATAATAAATTCACTGTTATTCCTGGGTTATTTCGTAGACTGGTCACCCTCAATATATTGTTATCCTAATTCCTGGAGCCCTAAGGACTATAGGACCTAGGTTCCTAGAACACTCCAGGTACTTGAACCGCTTGAACTTCAACTTTTTGTAACCAAACACCGTTTTTTTTCACTCGAGTCTCGGTAACGGCCAAATCCCTTTTCATTTTCCAAGTCAAAACTTTCCAACGAGAGGATGTGATTCAAAACACTTGTACTTTTTCGGTGATTTATTGATAATGCTCTTGAAGCGGCATGGGAAAACTCTCTAAGAATGAGTAGTAATCTTACAATTTTCTACGGTCCATTTGGTATATTTTCGAATTTCTCGAAATTATGATATCACATATATACGTTTCGTTTAAAAATCTGAAACTCGGGGCTATTCTAAATTAATTTTGTTCCCGTTACCATCGTTCTACATACTAAATATTTAAAGTTACAAGAATATTGAGTTGAAAAATACACCTAAGTGCATTAAAAAAAACTAATATAAAATGGAAAGCGTACAGTTCTGAAAATATGCTAATTAAAACTTAAAGAATCCATACTAGAACATTTTCAAAAGTAATGGAAATATAATTATAGAAATATAGAAATATTGAAATACTCACTTTGTTTATGAATTTATAATTATATCTAGAAGATGAAAATTGAAATTGAATTTCAATGTAGATAATTCTTCTAATTTAGTAGAGTCTAGAAAGAATTCAATTTTCACGGTTTATCTATTTTTAAGATTTTAATAAATCTTTCAACTGAAGCCATTTTTAAATGTCGAGGACTTTCGAATCGTAATTCGTTTAAGATTCCAACTTAGATTGGAACATAGTTGAAATATGCATGGATATTAGAAAAATTGCAAAATCTTTTTTTGAATTTTATTGAAAAATTTGAACTTACTGAGAGTTGTATCGCCTTTAGCGCCGACTGATACTTCGCTGACGTAGGCAAATATCAATGAGTAAGAGTTATCATTTTCACCGATTATCTCAATAGAGAGAAGATCGCCTATTATTGGAAATTGTAAAATGTTTCCCTCGGAGCATTCGATTTTGATTTGAAAACTAAGCAGGAAGGAATTTCTATCGGTTATAAGAAACTCTGTTGCAGAATCTGTCACGATTACACATTCTGTAAATCTGTAACAAAGTAGAATATTCAGTCAGGATTTTTTTTCTTTTAATGGAAGAAAAATAAGTGTGGCCACTAAAATCTAAAAAAAATATTTCCGGCCATTTCCTGATTACCAACCGAATTACCACATTTTTCCGCTAATTTAAATTTGAAAATGCAGCTTTTAAAGTTGAGCATTTTGTATTTGAAGTACGCAATCTAAACTCTTCTTAAATAAAAGCATTACAATTTTTAAGTTAAACAAATATTAATAATCGAAATCTTTAAAAGCCAGCAATGTTAGGTTTAAAAATGCAATAATGTTCAATTTCAAGGCAGTAACCTCAAAAATAGAATAAATTAAAATGCAAAGCCTTAAAAATTGGACAATTTTCAAATGAGAATTACTTAAAAAAATTTTTTCTTTCCAAATGAAAGCTAGTGAAATTGATATTATACAATTTGAAACTGAAATCCTGAAAAATTGTACAATTTTACATGCCGTTAAAATTAGAAGATTCCGGAATTAAATGTTGAAAACTGCAGATTTTAAAAATGTGTAACTTTCGAAATTGAAAAAATTAAGAAATTTAAAAACTAAAATTTTCAAATATAAGCTCTTCAAATGAAAAAATTTGCAATTCGAGACCTTACCCAAAAGCTAAACTACTAAACCTTTTTAGAATTATACACCAAGTGGCATTCCAAGAGTAATTGGATTGATTTTTCTACAAGCAATATTAATTTATGAAATTTTCGATTTAAAAAAAAATTAATTGTCATTTCCACCGTTGAAAATAATAATTTTAAATCCTGAAC
>CAKNWT010236283.1:0-25683 GCA_932066315.1 Andricus coriarius
TTTGGAAAAATTTGTTTGGTGCATTCGAGCGCTCACAGTAAGCCCAAAATCTGTATGCACTTTGTTTTTTGCAGATTCCATTTTTTGCAAGGGGTTGTTTTTTTTAACCTGGGGGGGGTTTTGTAAATTAGTTGTTAGCGCGTTCAAGAGCCCAGAAGAAGCCCAAAATTCTGTGGTGTTTGATTTTTTATTTTTCTAAAATTTTATATAGTGGAGGTGTTGGCTTGATTCAAGTCAGCACCTCCACTTCAAATTGCAATTGTCAAAAAAAGTAGTGGATCCCAGAAATCGGCAATACAGCCCAAAAAAAGCCTAGATGAAGCCCAAAATTCTTATACAAAGAAATTAAGGAATTTCGATTGTGGAGGTGCTAGCTTGATGGACCTCCTGTTTCCAATTGTATTTTGGTGGTGTGATGTCACCTTGCACCGCTCCTTCTAATTCTGGTGCCGGCTGTCTATGTAAGTTTTAATTATCTGTTTTATCGTTTTATTGTAGCTTCTGTCGGGTTAGCTTGTGGGTAATATTTCGGTGTTTTCGAATGTCTGAAACTGAATTTTTCGGGTTAATCTCTTAAAGTTTTGTTGACAAATTCCGTGCCGTTATCGGTGTGGAGAATCACCGGTGTTCCCCATCGAGGAGCGACACGTTTGTGGAATTCTGACTCTATTGTCATCCCGCTTTCTTTTTTAATTGGGATTATTTCGACCCATTTCGTCAATAGGTCTACAAACACTAAAATGTATTGATTTTTTCTCTTTTTCAAACTTTGTAACGGGCCCATGATATCGGCTGATACTATGGTCCATATTTCTTCTAATAATCTTTTTCTCTTGAATCCTATCTTACTTTGATTACCTGGCATTACTCTTTGACAGATTTGGCAGTTTTTTACGTAATTGATCACGTCCGAATTTTTTTCCTGGCCAGAAGTTATGTTCGGAAATTCCCGCGTAAGTTTTCTCTGAGGCTAAGTGTCCTGCCTGGGTTTCGTCGTTATTTTCTCGTAAGACTTGACGTCTCAAGCTTTGGGATACGACTAATTTCCAAGGGTTCGAGTCTGGTAATAGAGTAGATCTGAGTGGGTCAGTTATGTAAAAGTAGAGTTGCGAATCTCTGATTCGCCATTATTCGTGTTCTTCGGGTCTTTTTGTTACTTGCCTGATTTTAGTAGAGTACCAGTCATCTGTGTTGCCACTAACGTGCGCTTTTGGTTTTTCTATGCTACAAGCTTACGCAAATGCTATATTTTTTGCTGGTTCTCCTGATCTTAAGGGAGCACCAGGGATGAAATTTGAACACTGGCTAATCGGCCAGTGAGATTTTTTAGGTTATGCAGCCGCTTTACCGCTAAGTGGTTCATGATTACATTAAAGCTGTAACCTTCTAAATATGGCATACATTTTCGTATGGCTCAAACTATCATTAGGCATTCTTTTTCGGATGCTGAGTACTGAGATTCTGCGCTGTTCAGGCTTCTGCTCGCATAAGCGATTACGTAATTTACCCCGCCAATTGTCTGCGTAAGTGTAGCTCCTAACCTCGTATTACTCGCGTCGGTTTCGAGTTGGAAGGGTTGTGTGAAATCTGGGTAAGTTGATATTGGTGCTGAAGTTAGGAGATCTTTAATTTTGTGGAAGGCTTCATCTTGCTCTAATTTCCAATCACCTGGTTTCTCTTTTTTAAGTAATCTTTTTATCGGCTCTATTATTTCGGCAAATTGTGGGATGCATTTTCTATACGAACTTGCCATCCTTATTATGCGTTGTAATTGTTTATTGTTTTTAGGTTTAGGGAATTCTAGGATTGTTACAAGTTGTGCAAAAAATACCTGGACATCGAGTCGACATTTATGACCGACCTGATGATCGATATAATCTCCTGGTCAGAATCGTCGCCGGAGAAGTTGCACGAAAAATACCTAGACATCCAGTTGACTCTCTTGGTCGACCTGGTGATAAGTATAATCTCCTGGCGAAAAACGTGCCCAAAGTAAGTGCATGAAAAATAATTGGATATCGATTTAATACTTTCGATCGACCTGGTAATCGGTATAATACCTGGATATCAAGCCGACATTCTTGATTGACGTGATGATCAGTATAATCTTCTGCAGCCAATCCGCCACGCAGAAATTACACGAAAATTACCTGTACATCCTGACGATATTTTCGTTCGAACTAGTGAACCGTATGATCTCCTGGTTTGAAACGTCCGTGGAGAAGTTGCACAAAAAATACCTGGATATCGAGTTAACTTTTTTGGTCAACCTGGTGATCTGTTTAATATCGTGGAGGTAAACCTTTTTGCAGAAATTGCATGAAAAACACCTGGATATCGAGTTGACATTGGTCGACCTGGTGATCGGTATAATCTCCTGAAGGTACACTTCCCAATAGAAATTGTACGAAAAATACCTAGACATACAGTCGAAATCTGTAATCGACCTGTTGATTCTTATAATCTCCTGGCGCAAAACGACCCCGAGGAACTCGCAAGAAGAATATCCACTTGACTTTTGTGGTCGACCTGGCGTCCAGTATAATCGCCTGATAGAAAACTTCCCTGAAGAAGAAGCACGCAAAATATTTGGATATCCAGTCGACTTTTTTAGTCAGTATAATCTCCGGATTGGAAACTTCCTCGAAAAGGTTGCACCAAAAATACCTGAGTATAGAATTTATTTTTGTATAGACCTGGTGATCGGTATTATCTTCTGGAGGTACACTTCCCCACAGAAATTTCCACAAAAAATAACTGGACATAAAGTCAAAATTGTTAACCGATCTGAGGACCGTTATAATCTTCTTGTAGAAAACGTCCCCTGAGTAGTTGCACGAAAAATACCTGGATATCCAGTTGATTTTTGTGGTCGACCTGGTGGTCAGTATAATCTTCTGGTGGGAAACTTCCCCGTAGAAGGAGCATGAAAAACACTCAGTTACCGAGTTGACTTTTTTGTTCAACCTGGTGATCGGTAAAATATTCTGGAGGTAAAACTACCTGGAGACGTTGCACAAAAGACACCTGGACATCCCGATGACTTGTGTGCACATCGAGTAGACATTTTCGGTCGACCTGGTGATCTGTATAATCTTCTGGATGTAAAACTCTCCGCATAAGTTCCCCGCAAAAGACCTGGACATCTAGTCAACTTTTTTGACCAACCTGGTGATAGGTACGATCTTCTGGTGGAAAACGTTTCCAAAGAAGTTGCAAGGAAATACCTGGGTATCGAGTTAATTTCTTTGGTAGACCCTGTAATCGGTATACTATCCTATATGTGAAACTTGAGGCAGAAATTGTACGTAAGGTACTTGGACATCGAGTTGAATTTTTAAGTGCACTTAGTGATCGCTATAATATCCTGGAGGTAAAACTCCCCGAACATGTTGCACGAAAAATACTTGCATATCGAGTTGCCTTTTTTGGTCGAGGTGGTGATCGGTATAATATTCTGCATTTTTATTCGACCTGGTGATCGGTGTGATCTTCTGATGTGAAACTTCCTTATAGAGGTTGCATTAAAAAGACCTTGATATAGAGTTTTATTTTTTGCTCGACCTTGTGATCGGTATGATATCTTAGATGTAAAAATTCCCGGAGATGTTGCATTGAAATTACCCTGATGTCGGATTGACTTTTTTGGTTGACCTCGTCATCGGTATAATCTCCTGGATGTAATCCGCCCCGCAGAATTTGGACGGAAAATACCTGGACATCGAGTCAACATTTTTAATCGATCTGGTGATCATTAAAAACTTCAGGATGTAACACTCGCCACAGCAATTGCACGTATATTACCTGTACATCGAGTCGACATTGTTGATCGACCTGGTGATTGGTACGATCTCCTGGTGAGAAACGTCCCCGGAGAAGTTATGCGATAAATAACTGTATATCGAGTTGACGTTTTTGGTCGATCGTGTAATCAGTAGAGGAGAGTACCCAAATATGAGATACCAACTCTGTTTGGTGTGATTGCCGGAATTCTATTAACTGAATTTCGTAGTAATATAGGCCATTTTAAAGGGAATTTAGTTTACTATAAGGTGCTGAAATTAAAATTTTTATTAATTTTTGTTTCTTCTGTAAATCTAAAAAATGTAAAAAAATTGCTTTGTCTAAACTCGTCAAACTATTCTCATAATATTAGATACCCCAGGAAATCGCTAATAAAATACAAAATAAAGTACGATTTTTAATTAAAAACTTTATTGTATGTTTCCAAAGTGTTAATCTACTGTTATTTAGATATATTTAGTTTTTGCAGTAGTCACAAACCGATTGGTAAACAGTTTCCCCCGCGCAGTTTTAAATGTCGATTTTCATCCGTAGTACGAATTTAAAAATCCCGTGGCTTAACCCCCACCTACCTAAATACACGTAAAAATACTTTTGCAATTGGGCTGACGCTGATTACTTTCACATGTGTGTAGAACCACAGGTATCTCATATTATGAGAACCACACCGTACAACTAAGCATTTACTACGCCTAACCAGTACATTAAAAAACTTGAACACTATCAATATTTTCCAACTTAGTTATTCAATCCCTATCCCTCTAGGCAGATTTTACTGCTAAATATTTACTTAATACATAATAAATAGGGTTTAAAGACTTCCCTTTAATGAACTCGACCACCACCGATTTCACAAACAGTTTGCTCATAATCTTTAGAAGCACAATAAAAAACTGGCTTCACCACGAAATTACTTTTTCTTTAAGGGCTACAAGTTAGTGATAGAATCAAAAGAGTGCGCCTTTTAGTTTAGCTAAAACCCCGCTATCTCATATTACGAGAATATCTCATATTTGGGTACTCTCCTCTATAATCTCCTGGTGAGAAACATCCCCGGAGAAGTTGAGCAATAACTGCTTATTTCATACATCTTGTCCTCTTTGACAGCTGAACTCTTCTTCTCCAGAAATTATTAAACTTCCTTATAATACTTTCGATGTTTAAAATTCTCATATAAATATAATACATGCCACAATAAAATTATTGTAAAAATATTATTTACCTCTCCACAGATACTGTCGCCGATTCTAAATATTTATGTGGAAAAACTAAATATAATCACAATTGAATTATATCACCACAACTGACAGCAAATGATAACTCTAAAAAACATATAACGATTATCACTGACGTGGGTTTTCCTGTTTCGAGGCGAATGTGGCACCGGAGTAGAGATTGAGAACGTACTTTTTATTACCGAAATTTGACGCGTGAAATGCATGGAGGCTTAGGGGGCCTGGGTCCAGTATCTAGAGATATAATACTATAAAGAAAATACGTCTTCTGATTAGCTATTTTGACGTATAATGTAGTACAAATACATAATAAATAAATAATTAATGCATTACCGTTCTAAGTTACCGTTATTGAAAAAATGTGAAGTTCAATTTAACACGCTACAATTGACTTGGTACTGTCAAACACTGGTTTTTAGGGATTTACTTACCTTCGACTGTAAGTTTATTTCCAATACAAGAGATATGTAATTGTATTCTTCCACGCCTTTCAGTATGGTCACATCCACAAAGATTTGGTACGCTCTCTTCACATCTCTTATGGACGTTCATGTCACATGCTACATTTAAAATATATTATAATTACTGATAATAAACTTCTATAATTGATTTCGACTTATGAGTATAATGGTGCAGTACCATAACCGCAGATTAGCAGAGAACATATTACATTCCACATAGATTAGTTAAAATAGATTGTACTGAACAAGCTTGATTAGTAAAATCTAATACATAATCTGCTAATGTATTTTCATGCACAATGCCCTACGAGTCGGAACAATGAATATCACATGTATTTATGTAAATGTAAATGTGAAATAGAGCATACACCAAAACTTGTGCTAAAAGAGACTCAGTATGTACACAATCAACCAAAATTTTACACAGCATATTCGTGATTTAGCCAAAAAGTTACCAGAAAAAGGTAAAAACATCACTAGCAGCGTAGTACCTAGTGTCAAATTTTGAACTTTGGATTCGTTCTTCCAACCAATCAAAAATATCGCTACGAAGTGCTCTGGATGTATTCACTTTATGTGTATTTATTTGCTTTTTCATATAGTGTGTGATTTCTCGAAAAAAATAAAAGAATGCACACTTTTATTATTTTTCAACCTTATGTTTTTGTCTTACCGATAATCTTATTTTCAAAAAATTAGATAGATCATCAAAGGGTCAATCAATGTGATCTGTTGTAAAAAACAACTTTTTAACTTACGGTTGTGTTTTTCAAAATAAAAGAAAAGAGTTTTCCTTATAAAAATTGTTTTAAAACATTATCATTTAGCAGTTATTAACGTTTTTTTTCGCCTCCGTGGATCGTTTCTTCGGACCCTCACAGCATAAGATATCGGCGCGATATCCCACTTATCTCCCATGATATCCTGAACATATCCCAGGAGATCCTAGGGATATTGCGAATAATATCGTATAGGGCGGAAATCTCTGTATCCAATTTTTCCGGAGATTTTGTACAAAGTATAACAGTATAAAGTACAATAATAGTAGAATCCCCTGTAAAGTCACTTCCAGATGAATTCCACCATGGCTGTCAGTATACGAAAACTATCGCGCAATAATAAGTGACGCTTTAACAAAAGTCAACAATTTCTCGAATATTCGTACAGAATTATAATCTATTCTCATTTATAGTATGCAAACCAACGCGGTACATATTAATTTGATAGTTTTTTGTCATAAAATCTGATTTTGCAGTTACACTAATAGTGAAAATTGCGGTCTCTGAACTGCGTAATTTAGAGGTTCTAGATATAATAACAGTAAATTTTCACATTTCCAGAAAGTGGCTGGTTTTTCATTGCAAGTACGCTGTTATTAGTTATGAAAATAACTTGTGGTAATAATTTTGGTATATTATACTCAGCTAGAATTTGAAAGAAACCGAATATTCGAGATTTGTATAAAGCGGGTTTTTGTCAAACGAATGTTAATGAACGTTTATGATTTGTTTCAAGTTTCGGTCGGGTCCCTGATTATTATTAGTATTTAGAATATGTAAGGCAGTTGTGACGTATAGTTGCAATCCATACATAATATTCTGCTAAGCTAGTCGTCCTGTTCATCAGAACTCTTGGAGGTGCCAAGCTTCCACTGGCTCGTAGACTGAAAAGCATCCCTGCGGGTCAACGTTGCATGATACTTTTACCGAATCGTCGTACTAAGTCGCATTAAGAGCCTGAGATAGGTGGTTACAACCTGTTTCACGTTCGTCAGAAGTGGTTACAGCTGAAACGTTAAAGCGATTTCACAGGGCGCGAGTTTTATTTCCTGGAATGCTACCCGTTCCAGGTGAAATCCCGCGGTTTTCCTTATATAGGCTGTTCATAGGTATGATTTACGGCTGTTCTACTGGGAGCCAGTGCCATTTTATCAGATGGCAGTTGCTCCTAGTGGAACCCTGCGGTGGTTGTTTAACCTACGTTCAATATTATATATAAAAGTTTTTCACAAGGACAACCGCGGAATCTCACCGGGTGTGCCACTCTAGAAAATTGCACCCGTTTCAGTCGAAATCGCAGTAACGTTTTATTTTTAATCACGTCCCACGACAGTGAGATAGGTGGTTACAGCCTGCCATGGAGTCATGCAGTCTCTTATATACATATTTAAATGTTTGTCATAAGGACAGCCGCAGGATTGATCTTGGAGCAGGTGCTAATCTGAAAAATTGCACCCGCTCAACAGAATATTCCGGATATAACCGTCGCAAATCCCTTAAAAGGTCTTTATCCCTCTCTTTCTTTTCATTCTCCTTGGCTATGGCGCTTTTTTCAGCTGGTGCCGAAAATTCGATAATGAACATCATCCGTTTCTCGAACTATGTTAGGTCTCGAGAGCGAAACAGAAACAATTGTCGAGAATATGAAGATCCAGTATATGCGGCACTTCTCATTTTCGACGATTGACTCTATTTCACTAGAAGCGTTTAACGGTGCGGTATTTGGGCTGATGCCGTAAGAGTGACAGAGATAACAATAAAGCATTATTAGTGCCGCATTATGCCTTCGGATGTTGGTCGATCTCGCATGAGTTGGACAACTAAATAGTATGTGTCCTAGATGCTCGGGGTGTGCACGACACGCTCTGCAGCTATCATCGGGAATGTCTTGACTCAAAATGTGGCGACAGTATGCTAGAGTAGAAATGACACCCTCTTGACATGCCAAAATGAAACCCTCCACGCCCGACTTCAATCCGGGTGATTTAAGGAAAGCAAACGGTATAGTATAAGACATTGACAAATCCTCCACATTCCTGTGGACGGTGCCGTGCATCTTCTTGTCGAGGAGCTATTCGCGGAAGTTTTTCTCCTGTGCTTCCTGAATCCCGGCCTTCAGGAGTGAGTACTCGAGATGGATGAGATTTGATGCATTTTGCTCACCCCTAATATTGACTTCAAGGCCGAGTGTTTCAGCAGCCTCCTCCGCTGCTTTGTACAGAAACGTCCATTTGTCCACTTTTTCGTGTTTCCTGACCATTTTAAAAAGAGGTTCTTGTCCATTTGCGACTATACGTGCTGTACCCAGAATAATTCTGTTGTGAAGACATTCAAGAATCAGTATTCCGCGACCTCGTTGACGGTGTGAAATGTAAAGTCGCGAAACAGAAGATTTTAGGTGTATGCTTTTGTTCACATGCATAACCTTTTGGGACCAGATATCGAGGGATCTTAGCTCACCCTTCGTCCATAACGGCAAGCATGTTGGTCGCAGATACTTTGTTTCTCGCCGACAGTTCGGAAGACCAAAGAAGTCGGATGAGACCTTTGCATCTGCATCTAAGAGTATCCTTTATAAATTCGACGACCTGAATTCGGCTCTGTGGCACGGTCAGGTATGTATAGGTCTCTCAAGCGCCAAGTTGTCGTATAGCGCTTCTTTCGACGAGCTCAGGGACTTCAGTGTACTTCTCTTCTCTCTTATGTGAGGCAAAAGAAGGCATTCTCTTATGTGCGGCAAAAGAGGAGAGGGCTCAAAATGTCGCCCTAAAATACACCTCTCTGGAACGTGACACTATTATTGATCACACCGCGTTTTCCAGATGGGATAGTAAATCTGGTTTTACAAAGCAGCATTAAGCTCTCTATGCACCTCACGATGGGTGGATGAAGCTTTAAGATTTCAACACTCAGATTATAATTCTGTGGGGGTTCAATCGAAAGCTTTTCGATAATCAATCCAGGGCATTGATAGGTAACGCTGATAGAATGATGCGTCTTCACAGACAAATCTATCGATGAGCAGGTTTTCCCGATATCCTGATACGCCTTCCTTTAAGCCGCGTTGCTCGTACATCTCTCGCCACACAGGTCCAATTGTCCGAACAATCCTATCATTTAGGATTTGTTTTTTGGTAGTAATAGGTGGGCATTCATTCTCAGGTGAATGAGGGCACTACACAGCTCCTTGAAGCTATTTATGTTCTTTGAGTTTTCTTTCAGTCCATGCTGGACTCCGTAGACTTCTCTCAAAAAAGCCTCGACCTCCTCTGTTTCAGGCGGGTGGAGCCCAGCGAGCTGTGTCCCTTATTATCTAGCCATTGCCTTAATCTGTCCTCATCCATATCCGTAATGGATTGAGGGACTTGGAATTCCGCTTTCTCCGCCATTTTCACCTCGATTATTTTTAAATGGTAAGGTTAGTAAATGCCTACAGCTATTTTCCTTACTTATTCATTATTTTATTGTTAGAAAATGACTACTGCTATTTTCTTAATTAATAGAGAAACACTATTAACAATTTCAACTGGTTCAATTTTGTTCGATCATAAAACCAGATCGAAGCGCTCACATAACAGAGGACCACAAAATCCAAACTCTTGCAACACGGACCAGACTAGGTGGGTCTTATATTTTCGGGGTCGCTGAATTCAAATCCGTGGTCCGTTTGGTCCCATCAGGTCAAGGTCAATTCAAGGTCACACCTACAAAATTCATCGCTAACCAAATAAGTCAGGGTACTTATAGTTTTTCGGGGTCGCTGCATTCGAATCCGTTGTCCGTTCGGTCCCATCAGGTCAGGGTCAAGGTCAATTCAAGGTCAAACCTACAAAATTCATCCCTAAGGTCAGGGTACTTATAGGTTTTCGTGGTCGCTGAATTCAAATGCGTTTCACGTTTGGTCTCATCGGGTCGCAGTCAAGGCCAATTCAAGGTAAAACCAAACGGACAACAGATTTGAATTCAGCGACCCCGAAATCCTACGCGTACCCTGATTTACTTGGTTAGGGATTAATTTGGTAAGTTTATCCTTGAACTGACCTTGACAACGGATTCAAATGCAGCGACCCCGAAAACCTATCGGTACCCTGATGTATTTGGTTAGCGATGAATTTTGTGGGTTTGACCTTGAATCGACCTTGACCATGGCCTGATTTGACCAAACAGGCAACGGATTTGAATTTGGCGACCCTGGAAACCTATAGGTATCCTGATTTGATGGTTTAGCGATGAATCATGTAAGTTTCACCTTGAATCGACCTTGACTCTGACCTGAACGGACGAAACGGACAACGGATTCGAATTCAGCGAACCCGAAAATATGAGACTCACCTAGTCTGATCCGTGTTGCAAGGGTTTAGATTTTGTGGTCCTGTGTAATCATACGACCCTAACTCAAAATTCGATAATTCAGTGTAAGTCCCATGATAACAATGGTAAAACTAAATAATATCCTAATGTTTGAAAACAGGTCCTGATTATTATTAACTTCAGACGGTTTCTAATTTGTCACGCCTGATTGAGCAATGTAGTAAAAATACCAGCGATGACTCATCAAAATCGCCGAAATTTCTTCTTAGTTCCGCTCGTACTTCGCCTTGGGTTAGTTGTTCTGTTCAAAAACATATTGAACTGGCCTACGAAGCCTATTCCCAAAATCGAGCAATTTCCCAAACTCGAGATAATTTTGAATTCGATCTCTATATTTAAGTTATTAAAGTGAACTGGGAGGGTACATCGACCTTCAATAATATTTGCAACCCCACAACTAGACTCCGAAAATTCAATTTCTGGACAAGTTACTGGTTTACACGCCAATTCGGCTAGACCGAATACTTGGGCTCCGATATAATTATCTGCCACGTGTCGACCTCGAGTGGTCTCACGACCTGCGCTCAAATTTTGCACCTAATCAGGACAATTCTTATTGTTCAAGTGATATTTATAGAACCATCATTCGAATTCCAATAAAGCTATAACTTTTGCATTAATTGACATCCACTAATTAATTGATTTAACCAATTAATTATCCATCAGATAAACTAATTTTTATTGATTTATTTGATTGACAATTAATCAATGTTTATTCGTTAAAATTAATTTTCATTTAAACAATTGAGTGAGTACCGACGCCGCGGAGTATGGTTTTGGCGCGTAACACCAAGGTCCGTGTGCACGAAACGGTACCTTGCAGCAGTAGACGCCTGTGAATGCGCGTTCATAATAGCGTCCTCTAGCAAATCGCCATTTTCCCTAGTCCGTTCTATCACATAGTTTGTAGCTTATGGTGAGCTACTTTACAGAGGAGCGCCACACTATAGGTCAAATTTAATTTTTCTGGTTTAAAATATAATATAACGAAAAAGAATAGAGATCTCAACAAATTTCTTTTCAAATCAAGTTCATGTTACCTGGATTAAATGAAAATATGTAAGAATGCCTACATTGCTTATTGTAGGGGTTGACGTGAGGGGTGAAGTTAGGCTTTTGTAAAAAACCGTTGACCTTTTGCTTTCATTTTTACTGAATCTCAAAGGGAAATCATGATATCGATACAATGTTTTTTTAAATTGTAGTAAATGTAATGCAGATTGAGGAAAAAATTATAAGGTACTATCAACCCATAAGTCAGGGGTCGAGTTAAGGGGTAAGTGGCTGAAAATCAGAAAATTCGCTGGAAAACATTGTAAAGGATTTTCATGGGTGGTAAAAACGATTTAAATAACCATTTCTTCAAAATCCTCAACTATATGGATGGTCTCTCGGTATCTTTCTCCTTTCTAGGGGTAGAAATGGACAGCGAGAATCTGAAAACGCGAAATATTGCAGAATAGAATTGCATTTGGTTTTCGTGGGGGTTGAATATCATTTCGACAACCATTTCTGCATTTTTCTTCTGCTGGGTGGATGGTTCCTTGTTCCCCCCCACTCTAGGGAATATTCAAGGAAGGCATTCTGAAGACTTTATATTTTTTCGTGACTTGACCTTAACAGTTAAATATATGTCATTTGTTATGTAATATAATTTATTCTAGAACCTTAGCTGTTTTTTTCTAATGAAGATTGATGGAAGAATCATTGCTAAAATAAGAAAGAGTGTTGTGTCAAAACAAAATTATCATTATAAAAGTTTAATAAACATTACTTCATTAGAAATAGAAGATTACTAGTTATAAATAATTATTTTCTAAATGAGAGTTTTATAATAATAAGATCTTCAAGACGCCTTCTTCGAATAGTAGAGAAAAATGCAGAAATGGTTGTCGAAGTGATATTCAACCCCCACGAAAACCATATGCAATTCTATTCTGCAATATTTCGCGTTTTCAGATTCTCGCTGTCCATTTCTGCCCCTAGAAAGGAGAATAATAGCGAGAGACCATCCATACAGTTGAGGATTTTGAAGAAATTGTTATTTGAATCGTTTTTACCACCCACGAAAACCCTTCACAATGTTTTTCAGCGAATTTTCTGATTTTTAGCCACTTACCCCTTAATTCGACCCCTGGCCTAAGGGTTGATAGTACCTTATAATTTGTTCCTTAATCTGCATTACATTTGCTACAAAAAAGAAAAAAATTTGTATCGATATCATGATTTCCCTTTGAGATTCAGCAAAAAGAAAAGCAAAAGGTCATCGATTTTTTAAACATACTCAACTTCACCTCTTGCTTCAACCCCTACAATGAGCATTGTAGGCATTCGTACATATTTTTCTTTAATCCACGTAACATAAACTTTATTTAAAAAAAAATTGTTGAGTTATCTCTATTCCTTCTCATTATATTAGATTTTAAACCAGAAAAATGCAATTTGACCTATAGTGCGCCACAGGTATAAGGCGATCACTGACAATTCACACTCATCATACACGGCGGATGCTTAAAATGTCGGCCGCTAGCATGTTGACAGTTCGTATGTTAGTCAGCAGGTGGCAACGCTCTCATACCACTATGTCGTTTTTAACTGTGTGTCCTCCTTTCTTCCGTGTAATGTGACTTAGGAATATTAAATATTCATGTATGTGTGACCTGATTCGCGACCGCTAAGTCATGATTCCATGAACGTGTGGGTGGTGTAGGGTGCAGTCACGACTTCATGGCGATAAGGGCACGGTTGTCCTCAAGCAAGGAAAAGTTGGCCTAAAATGGATCTAAAATCTACTAATGCAGATTGTTTCCGTATCCTTTGGAGATGAAAAAAATGTAAAATTGAAAATCCTAGCTGATCGATTTCGCAAGCGATCGGCATTTTTGTATATATACTATGCACTTTCATGAACAGCAGGGTAAAAAATTTAAGTTTACACATGAAATCGGTTCTTTGATTTTAAATTGAGGAAATTAAGTACATATGCATGATATATTTTTGACAATATTACTTCTGTTTGAAAATTTATTGATATATAGATATATTGATTAATATACTAACTGTAAATAATGTAAATTTTTCGGTTTCACCGCCTTTGCAACGTATTTTATATTTCAGCTAATTATTATCAAGTCATCCTATTATTATATTTTATGATATATTGTGTAATTTAGAGCTTCATTTCATACCGCTAGGTGGCGCATGAAAATCAGCAGTCGGGAAATTCATATTCAATTTACATATATACCATTAAAAAACCAGTATGTAATTTCCAATTTTGGATAACTTCTGCAACAAAACTAGATCTGTCGGAGTTGTGTCTCACACTAATCTTTTGGAAATGACTCCTCCATGTTCTCATCACGATAACAGAAAAAAAAATATGTCGACCATGTGGCCAAAAAATAATTTTTAGTAAAATAAAGCCAAAAAAAATTTTAATAACTCAATACACTGAAAATCTCATACAAAAATTGATATCGAAGGATTTTCATTTAAATTATGAAAGATATCCCTGAAGCATATGTAGGACTTGTTACATGACACTTACTGAAGTTGAAAAAGAAATTTTCAATAGGCAAGTGCTAACTATGCTTAATTACAAAGGCGTAGTATTGGCAAAAGAGACTCGATTAAATAATGGTCTCTGTGATTGCTACATATGTATGACTGCCAAATATAAAGGACATAGTAGAATAGTAAAAGGCAGAGGCCATTTTAGAGATATAATAAAGAAATTGATATTTCTGTTGGATTTTATGAATCTAGAAAAGTTTTATTGAGGCAAAATAGTGATAATATTTATTCAATTAAATTATGTAATAAATGTTTTCAAGAAATTGGCAAAGGTAAAAGTCACGTTCGTAACAATGTTAAGGATAATTTAATGATAATAGTTGAAAAACTTCCTGAAAAAGTTCAACAGCAAATTGCAACAAGTGTAATAAAAAATAGTATTGATTCTAATCTTGACTTGAGTGGAAAACTTGTGAATGTTGACTTGAACTTAAGTACGGGCGGAAGAAATACCAGAATCACAGTCAATAAAACAGAAAATAAACAAGTGGTTTTCGATACAGATAACTTGGATAATTTTCGAGTAAAATTATGGTCTTCACAAAACCAAATGAAAAAAATAACCAATTTCTTAAGGTGCAATGTTGGAAGAAAATCTATCCCTAAAGATTATCGAGAACATATCTCTAAAAAATCTAAGTTATTAAAAGATGTGTACAAAACAGGTGTTTATAATTTTGACTGCGTTACCACAACAGGTAAATAACCACGACCTGTGGTTTATGCCAATGCTGAAGAGCTTCTTGATGAAGTCATTAAAAGTAGAGAATTGATTGGGAACTTTCTTATCAAAGTCATGGCTGATGAAGACCGAAGTTTTTAAAATATTAGTTGAACTATTATGCCTGAAGAAATGAATGAGGATAATTCGTTGCAGGATTTTAATGATGATAATGACCCAAAAAATTTAGAATATTTGAATGAAACAAACAAGAGAAAACTCTACTCTGAAGGTGGCAATCCCAGTAAGAAAGGTAAGATTTCTAGTGTAAATAAATTGATATTATTATGTGTAGTTCCTGCGATTAAAGGGACTCATGCACATATCAAACTCTTGTTTGACTTGACTAAAATCAATGATATCCCTTATAAATTTGATGCAGATTTTAAACTCTTCCTAATTGTAAACGGACAACAAACAGCGACATCGTCATTTCCTTGCCCATATTGATTTATCTCCTTGAATGAATTGAGAGGAAAAGTAACTTCTGAAAGAAGCTTGAATCATAACGATAATTCAAGTAAGTCTAATAATGAAGAAATGGAAAATAGTAGAAGATCGAAAACGTATGGCGACTTGAAAGATGATTATGAAAAATATTGTACCAAAGGAAAAGACCCGAAGTTAAGTAAGGAATGTCACGTCACTATTAATCTCCCACTCTTTAATGAAGATAATAAAGTCCATGTTCTACAAAAATGCATAATCCCCGAAATGCACGTTGTTGTGGCCAAGAAAATTGAATTCTATTTTAAAAAATTATTATGGCGATGCTTTCGCGGGCAACGTGTGTAGGACATTACTTAAAGAGTCAGATAAACTCATGGATACAGAGATATACAAAGATGTAAGCATTTTCAAAATAATACCTTATGTTGCAGCTTTCAAAGCAATGGATAAAGTAGTAAATTGTTGTTTCACTTCTGGCAAACAAGGACCTTTGCTTGATGATCACATTGAAGAATTGAAAAAAGCTTTGGAAAGTATTGACAATCTTTCAAAAACTTTGAAGATACAGGTTATTCTTTCACATGTAAAAGAAAGTTTACAATACGTTGAAGGAAATAATGGCTCAGGCTTTTGGTCTGAGCAGAGTGGTGAATCAATTCACCGTGATTTCTTAAAGTTTTGGGAACGTCACAAAGTAAACGGGTTTCATCGGGCTAGTTATTTGCCGAATCTACGAAAAGAAGTAGTTGAATTCTCATCGCTACATCTTCAATTCTTTATTTTTCAGCATCACAAAAAATTATGTTTCCATTATTCACGCTAAAAGTGGATTCCGTAATTCGTAATTAAAGAACAGAACTGTGCTCTATCACGGTGCATAGTATACATACAAAAATGTCGATAACTTGCGAAACCGATCAGCTAGGATTTTCAATTTCACATTTTTTTCAATTCCAAACGATACAGAAACAATCTGCGTTAGCAGATTTTAGATCCATTTTAGGCCAACTTTTCCTTGTTTGTATTAGGTGACAGCCGGCGAAGATTTCACATTTCACGTCGTCAAGGCGGATGCGGACTTCAGAACCTCCAATGTGTTCATAACTGAATTCACTTCACTTCTGAAAGCCGAAGTGAAGAAAGCAGAAGTTTCAAAATTGCACCAACAGCTACTCGACAAGGAAATGCACGCAAATTTCTCAGGAATGTAGAATAACAGTCCTTGTCGAAGGAGCAAACTTTTGCTTTTCTCAGATCATCAGGCAATTCAGGTACCGAAGGTTTCATTATCGCGGGCCAGGATGGTGTTATTTCCACCTTAGTATACCGCGAAGGCATTTTACCTCAAGAAGTTCCCAGCGATAGGTAAAAAGTGTGTCATATAAATGTTGAGTATCTAGGACACATACTATCCAGGTGTCCTACTAACGCGGGAACGACACATCTTTACCGACATTACACTGCCCTAAGAGTGCTCAACTACTCTTTTTGTCACTCTTGCGGTTGTGGGATCGCAAGTTTTCGGGAACGCAGGGCCCCACAAGGAGGAACTGCCATCTATGAGAATGACACTAGCTCCAAGTAGAACCGCAGTAAATCACACGAAAAAATCACAATGATAGGTCGGCGAGACCCTCGTGTGTTTCTAGGACACAAAGCGACCCAAGGGTGACAGGTTTCTGCATCAATCTCGCAAGGGTCTTGGCATATTTTTGGCACGCGGGTATGGCTTTGAGGTTACGAATCAGTGATAGTTTTGAACTTCCAAAAGAACCGATCACGAGGATAGTTACTGTACCCGAATATTTTGGGTGCAGTCCCTGCAGCTTTCTTTTAAGGTCTGGATACCCCTCATTTTTCCTTTTTATTAGCAGTGATGTTTTAGTAGGGCTGATCCGCGATTTAGATCATGAATATAATTTGTTTCTCGAAATCCAGGAGAACCATGCCAGGCCTCGAGTGTGCAATGCAGACTCCTGTCCGAAAGGCATAGTTCCGTAGTGCGAAAATGAAACTCTCCTTATGATATGAGGAAAGCAAAAGCTAGGTTCGACAAGAGCTGATTTTCTACATTTGTGCAAAAGTTGCCATGCACTTCTTATCGAAAAGTAGCTGTGGGCAGCATTTTTTAACCTCTGGTTTCTTTACTTGGACTTTTAGAAGTTAGGTATCTCGAAGAAGTAATGTACTTTCCTCACTTCTGATTTTGAAATTCAGGCAAAGGGTCTCGGCCGCCTGCACGAAGGCTTTGTAATGCAACGCTCAGTTGTCAATTCAGGCACGCCTAGGTAGGTATATGTCTCTCCAGTGTTCATATGTCTTATAACACTTATATACACAAGGTCGGGGTCAGCGGCTAAGCCAATAATCCGTCTTCGCTTCAGATTAATCTTGGCACACTTGTCCAATCCAAAGTTCATACCAATCTCTCCTGTGTACCCCTTGACGATTTTTAAAGGACTCTCAAGTTGGCTTTGACTAGAGGCATAGACCTTCAGGTCAATTATATAAAATATATGAGTGATTTTATGCTCTTGATAATTAGTGTCACCCCAGATGTATCCAGGAGAATAGCGTAGTACGAGAGATAGTGGCAGAAGTGTGGTGCAAAAAAGCAGAGGGCTCATGATGTCGCCCTGAAAGACGCCCCTCTAGAAGGTGATGCTGTTCGTTCTCATACGATAATTTCCAGATAAGATAGTTAATCTAGTTTTCCAAAGGGGCATCAATCTTTCTATACATCTCACTATGTATGGATAAGCCTCCAAGCTTTCCAACATACAGAATATAAGTCTGTGAGAGGTTAAATCGAAAGCTTTCCTATTTTCAATCCAGGCCGTCGACAGGGCGCGCTTGTGAGCTGATGCGTCTTTACAAATAAACCTGCCAATTAGCAAGTTTTCTCGGCAGCCTGCCACACCTTTTTGTAAGCCATGTTTTTCGTACATTTCTGTCCACACAGGCTCAATTCTTCGAACAATCATGTCACTTAGAACAACTGTAAAGATCTTATGCAGCGTGTTCAAAGATGTTATTTTCCTGTCATTCCCTGGGTTGGACAAGTAGTCTTTCTTCTGTAGGAGAATACTGCGTCCTAATATCAGCCACTGCGGAATGGGCTATTCCAACTTTAAATATGAGGTGAAAATGCTGGTTAGATGTTGGTGCGTAGAAGTAAGCTTTTTCCACCAGAAGTTCTTGAAACCATCTGGTCTTGCAGTGGAAAAGTTTTTTATCCCCCTAAGTGCTATAAGTTATTTGACAATAAAAATTCTTTCTACCTTTTTCATTCATTCGCTAATGAATCTGTTAAGGACACATTTCGGGACTCCATAGACAGAACAGTTTTTTCGCTATTGCAAATGCTATATCAGAGGTGTTCTGACTAAGGATGGTAACGGCGAGACAGTACTAACTGAAGTTATCTAGCATCGTAAGTACGTACCGATTTTCACTAGGAGTTGTGGGAATTTTCCTACTGTGTTTAAGGAAACCTCATGAAATGCTTGAAAGGGGGTATCGGTAATTAAAGTTGGTGGATACACGTCAAAAGGTATTATATCTTACGGATTGAGTACTATTTCAGGCTCTCTGTCGCTAGTTAATTGCGTAAACTCTGCAAATTCGTTTATAGTTAGTGACTGCCGTCTCGCTCAGATGTTTTTCCTCAGGTGTTTTTATTCTAGGCAGATAACCTTCTTTTAAATCCTGATTAATCATATTTTATGATACGGGTTGCCTTGATCTAGCTTATATTTTCAATATCCGGCCAAAATGTTTTATTTTAGGAGTAAGCATGTTTGTTGCTGCCTGTGATGCTTTGTCCACAAATGGAATAGACTTCACGACATTGGTTAAAGCGGTAAGAGTGAAATACAACTGGTATTTCTAAAATTTAAATTTTCACCGTGACGTTCGTGGCTCGGAGCTGCGTGTTTGAGACAATCGTAGCTGTAGTTCAAATGCTTAGTTTCTGGCGAGTTGCTTCTTGAATTTGTGTCTTCTTCCTTCTTTCCGTGTTCACTTTTTTATCCATCTGCTTTTATTATTTGCTGTTAAATGGTCACAGGAATCTGATAAAATATGTTAGATACAGATACCGCATATTAAGATGGAACGGGTGAAGCGAATCGTGAAGGCGGTTGTTGATCAAATCGTTAAGTAAACTGTTGATTCATCTGTTAAAGAATTTGCTGAGCGAAGTTTTGAGAAAATTTTCACGCAAACTGTTAAAAGAATTGTTGAATATATGCCTGTAAAAACTCCTGTAATTGGGTTGTTTGAGTTACGAATAGAGCCGTGGATTCCAGTTGAGGAATTTCTTATGGCCAGACCAAGATTACTTTTTTCCCTTCAACTTGCTTTTAATGATAGTTTGCTGTTCCAGAAGCTTTTTTCACATCTCTTCCCTTTTAAAAAATATAATACGTTGCTGCTGTCAATCTTTCAGTTACATTTCGATATTCTTCAACATACAGGGCATGCTCCACAGCCCATGATAGTACTACGGGAATTCGGGTATCGACAAAGGTCGATATTTCAACTGATAGACCTCTTATGAATGCAGTTCGAGCGCATGCGACAATTGGCTTCATCATGGTTTTACTTTCTCCTGCAGAAGGGAACTTTTCCTGTATAGAATGTTTCGCGCCGCTTATGTATCTAATGATCTGTCATGGTAATCACTTACATCTTCTTTGCTTTTCATTCTTTGATTAATTATTGCTTCGTAATACCAATGATAGTCCCTTTCCTGAGCAAAACGCTTTTTTAAGGGAGCCAACAATTTATTAATATCTTCAAACTGTTTGTCTCAGCTCTTTCTACGGGTCTACCTTTTATTTACATAAAATGATGTTGATGTCGGTTGAAATCTTGGTTTTTTATGGAGCTTTGATTCAGGAGACTACTTTTGTTCGAATACTCAGAATTATTAACAAATATGCAAAGGAGATTACTCCGACTTGTCCTCAAATTCTGTCCACTAGTAGAGCGGTGTGTTCGGAGACTACTTTGAATTTAAAAATTCGTCTTTGAATGGTATATATTCTGAAGCATTTGTGAAGTGGAACGAAGAAACCAGCCTTAGGAACGAAAATGAGTTTACGATAAAAAGCAAATCAAAGTGAGAGGAAGACGAACAGGTAGTAAAGGGTTCCTCGTACTAACAGATTGGAGCGGTCCGTATCTGTTGGGAGGCTTGAGAAATATGAATGAGAACAACGGCTGAGTACGGCCGACCGCGGTCAAGCATGAACGATAGCAATGAATAATTATCATATCATGTGTTACTTTCATGTTCTATTGCGAATTATAGAACAAAATTGAAAAAGGCCTGGAAAAAATATCAGGAAAAACGGTCTAATCGCGCCAGGGTGAAATTCTCCAAGATATGAGGGTCTAAACCGGCACGGGAAATCCTTTCGTTTGCCTGTGGTCTTTAGGCTGCGGACGAAGCTGAGAAGCCTCGAGTCATGTGAGAGTTGCGAAAATTTATGAATAAACTTTGTAAGTGAAACAATATCAATATTTGTACAAGCGCGAGTGAGAAGCAAATTATTTAAACAAAGAGATTGAAGAAGAGTATGCGAGAGTGGGGAGGAAAAGCGGAAAGTGAGCGAGGAAAATAAAGGTGGGGGGGGGGCGTGACGCGCTTTAGTGGGCAATCTGGGCCAGTCTTCATGCTACTGCTGAACGATCAATATGTATTGGTTGTAAAAGCTTTTACTTAAAGAAAAATTGATTTGTGAGTTTGAAGTTTTGTTTCTTGGCTTCTATTTACATACTTATTTCTGTGACTCTGCTTTACGCAAATAATAGTGAAACTATTTACTGCCAGTATGGAATAGTAATGAGATATTTCTGTCCTTCCAAACACCTTATACCAGTTGAGAATAGATAAGTTAACAAAATTACCTGAACACTTGAGACCCTGGTGAGCGACACCATGAAGCATCGAACCACAATGATCACAAAAAGTTGGTGTTAGGTAAGTAAAAACATCCCATTTATGAGGTGCACTGGCCGCCTGAAACAAGATTACAATATAATAAAAATTATATTAGTTTAGTTTGGTTTGATTTGTTTTTAACGAGTGAAGAGTTCCCAACAAAAAAGATATGTTTTAATTAGCCTATTTGTACCGCAGTAATTTTTACTATGGTATCAGAAGCTTCTACCCTTGACACCTAAACATTAGTATTCTATTTATAACCGAAGCTCCTTATTAGGTGCATCAAGATAATATTCTGGATATTCAAAATTCTTTGGCTATCGGAAATTCTTGTCCTTTGCAACGCTTCTTCGATAATAGCTGTAACATTATATGAACAATTTTACAATAATATATATATATATATATATTTTATTATTATTTTCGCATGCCAAATTTTCTGGAAATACGATTTTCGGACAGCAGTCTCCGTTACAGACTTGAGGCCCGCATTCTCGGCCCCGTTCGAATACAACCTCGCTGCCAAGTAGAGAGAAAAGGAGGAGAGGTATCAAGACCTTGAAAGGGAGCTAAAAAGACTGTACCCAAAATATTCGGTACAAGTAATTGTCCTTGTGATAGGTGCTCTCGGAGGTGCGAAACTATCACTGGTTCGTAACCTTAAAGGCATACCGGCGTGCCAAAAATATGCCATGGCACTTGCAAAATGGATGCAGAAAGCTGTCATCCTTGGGTCGCTTCGTGTTCTCAAAACATACGCGGGTTTCACTGGCCTGTCGTTGTGATTTCATCGTGTCCTATGACCACCCATCTCACGATTGTGAGACGTGGCCATGAGTGTCATTTACCGCGTTCCTACTGGGAGCCGGTGAGTAGATGAGCAGGCTGCGTTCAGGATCAAAAAGTAAGACGGAGTCTGGATATGAATTACAAAACGGACTCTGGATACTGACTTTTGTCCAGAGTCTGTCTTACTTTTGTATCCAGAGTCCGTCTTGTAATACATTTAGTAGATGAGCGGGCTGCGTTCTAAATCAATTAGTATTAGTGCGTGTCTGTGTAAGGTGAGTCTGCGCGTGTGTGTTTGTCTGAGGTTGACATCGAAACCGTGATAGAACATTCCTTGATGACGTCACAGAGCAATACTGCAAAATTGTGCCAGCCAAATTCATATAACAACAGGTTTAAGGTTATTCTTATCTCAAGAATTTTTTGGGTAAATACTTTCAAGGTTATATTTTGCTTTATCCTGGAAATTTCTACTGCATCATATAGTTATTTCAAGGATGATTTATTCCTTCCCTACAAATAAAATATTTATTTAGTGCGCAAAAAAGGTGCAGGTGAGCAGGCATGCAGATGAAATTTGATACTGAGGGTTATGCATGACAGCCTGTTTTGGCTAGCTAAATTTGGTTTATTGCTTCCTCATAGATATCATATTCAACATTCTTCTCGAACATTCTTGATGAAGGCGTCAAATTAAACTGCACAATTTTTTGTTGGTAAACAAGATCAAGGTTATTTTCATGAAGCATTACATTTTGCGTTGTAAACAAATATTATATCGCAAACGTGTCGATTATAATGTAGAAACTTCTAGAACTCAGAGATAAAGAGGAAGATGAAATTATAATTTAAAAATATTTTAAGCCAATCGAATAATATAGGTAAGAGAGTATCTAAAGGAATAAAGCATTTCTTATGGTAGGTTATGTGCCCAGGATTCTTATCGATGTATTCTGGTGTCGAGTAGCAAGCGAGCGAGGACTCGAGATAAAATCCAGACGTGTTTAAAAGTTTTGCTTTTAGAAAAGCATTTGATGCACTGACCGTCTAAGTCTGCATACATTTCATTAGAGTCTGATTTCGTTCTCTAGAGATCACTTCTTTTTACTGCTCGCAAAAGTTCGCTTTCTTAGTTGAACCTCAACTTTTGAAAATCATTTTTTTGCTACATGTTGTTACGAGCAGGTCGGGCCTACTCTCATTTTCAGATTTATCCGGGAATTTGCATAGCGTGAAATAATATTTCACACCGCATAATTTAGTATAAGAAATAATGTAGTGAGAGTACACCTCGACCAAGTTCGTAACCCAAGCCTTTACGCTGAGAATGCTTGCACAGCATTATTAAACGCTGAGGTTGCTGTTTCAAAGAGCTGGTACCGAAGGTGAATAAAACTATCCATCATAACTATTCCAAATAATCTAATTATTATATCATGGACGAACGATCGACTCAACTCGAAACACTATGTAATAAATATATGTAGGTTCCTATTATTAATATATTGGATAGAAAACATATCAGTAAAAGGATTTTGTGAAGGTAGGGAGTCCTCATAATAAAATAAGCGAGCGAGTGCATACATTCATCCGCCTTGCTTCACCTCCTTTTCTAGCTAGGGGTGAAGTCGCGCTCTCTCTGTCAACGCACGGAAAAGATATGAATGCATGGCCTGACTCGACGGCCATCGCTGTCCACTCTCCTCTCCGTCGACGTTCTAATTCTCCATACACCCTATCTCTTTCTCACCTACCAGCCTACCGCTAAAAGGCCCGTGCTCGTGATCATAATAATAGCACGTGGTCATCATGACATTGACCTCAAGCTCTGTACTCTCGCATACCACTAGGTCAGGGATAATAAATACTAGAACTAGAATCTGGTTGAAACCCCCGACCTACCCATATCATATGGGTAAATTAGAAATAAATTAAGAGGTGAAATCAATCTCCATTCTCATCATTTTATAAATCGATGACAAAAATTCCAACCTCATCAATATCAAAGTACAGACGAAAAGCAAAGTGCAATTATATCGTGCGCTAAAAATGTTTGCAAATAAGCAGAGTTCAGAGGTCGATCATGCATTCCTCCACTTTCCATCACAATTCCTTATTCTGCAAAATTTCCCCACCACTATCGTCCTAACTTTGTGCCTTTAAGTCAGGCCATTCAAGAAAAAAAATTGCATTAACCTGAGCAATCTGCTACCGGCCAGACTGTCTCTATTTGTTCCCGGTTTCGGCAAGGGTCGAGCGACGTGGTGCTGCCCGGATATTTCAGAATCTGCTACCGGCCAGACTGGCTACCTTTTCCCCAGTTTTCGGTTAAAATCGAGTGACGTGGTGCTGCCCGGATTCGGCTAAATCTTCTGCCGGCCAGACTGACTCCCTTTTTATCCGTTTTCGATAAATAAAAGTTGAGCGACGTGGTGCTGCCCGGATTTCTCAAACCCTTGCCCGTCCGTAGTTCGGTATGCCAAATCCTCATGTGTGAAAAAGTCCGGACGTAAACAGAATCGAGAAACCGAGAGAAAAAATTGTATCTTTCCGAATCTCAAAACGGAAAGGAACAATAAATTTTGTAAAAGGTTTCGGTTCAATTCCACGAAAGGGACGATGTATTACCGTACCCCTTCGTTAAAGTGAACTCGATGAGGAACTCGCAATCGCGGGTGAGTGTATCGCAATTACGAAGGACTCGAACGGTCTACGAATTTTAGATCTTAGATTGTGCATCGACATTCGAATGGTGAAATTGTTTACGCCCAGCTAGAGTAATCCTAACTGGTAGGATTAATTTATTTGTAAGGTAAGACACCACGCTGTATCATTCCACTTCTTCTTTGCCTAAAAGGTAAATAAATTCTTATAATTCATGTAGAACTGAAGCCTCGCAAACTAATTTTCCCAATTCAATTTCCCTCTTTTCCCAATTAACGCAGAGAAAAAGGAATGGTACTTCTCAGTCCGAGAAGAAAAGCTACCTAATCCAAAAAATTAATAAGGAGACAGCTTGCCTGTCTTCTCAGTTTGTATTAGGCTCCGCCGTCGGAGGATAATTTTCCAGGATTGAATAAGAGTGTGGGGAGCGACCAGTTTCCCGCTACGTCCCTGGTCGACTCCATATTGTGCGCGCCTGCGCGACAAAGGCTTTTACGTCCTGATCCGCTCATAGCGGTCAGGCAATTTGCTCATTCTGTAATTGCTGGTCAACAGGTCTTGTTGTGTGACAAAGGTGTTCCGTCAAGTTCAATGGCGTCGCGTATGTACGCGTACTGGTGCTCCGACTAATAAAGAAATATGTAACCACGTAGGTCTTGTCGATTCCCATAAGAGCTTCACTCGAGGTAGCAGAGAGATGGACCCTTTTATTAATTAATCTTTATTAATTATTAAGCGTACGTAACATATGCTAGATCCGTCAACGTCTCGACGTGCCACATGAAATAAGATACTGTAAAGAATGTCGAGACTTGAAAGAGAGATAATACAGCCTGCATTTTATTCCAAGCTTTTTCACACGGGCTTTAACATATATATA
>CAKNWT010236285.1:0-13780 GCA_932066315.1 Andricus coriarius
CGTGTTACAAAATGGCAAAAAACTACAGGGAAAAGTGGGAAAAGCGTTACGTGGTGGGGAAATTGTCCGAAAATTGTATTACGTCATTTAATCCCCCATGCTGGGCTATTTCAAATTGCGCAGTTCTGTCACTTCACACCATGGTCCCTGTACGGTCTCGCTCGAGTCAATGGCTGACCAATCAAAAAGAGGCCCGCAGAGCGGGAAGCCCTCGTAGGTTTGAATTGAGTATTTTAGCATGACGTTATGGGAATGCGAATGTATTTTTGGAGAAAATATTCTCAACGTAAAAGTAAGTCATGAATGTACGAATAGTAATATTTGTCAAGTGTAGAATGTATTTTCTCAGTCATGTTTCATTCTTTTGTCGAATGACGAACTTTCAGTGTCGCCAAATAAAATATTCAAAATTTGAGGTTAATATATTAGATCGATTTGATCAGAATTGCGCAAATGCATTCTGCACTTTAAAAATATTACTATTCAGAACTTTATAACTTACTTTCACGTTTAGAATATTTTCTCTAAGAAGGCGTATGCAGTTCCATGTCAAAATGTGCCAACTATGCTAACCTTCCTGATATTTCCACCTATCCTAGCATGACCGTGTCGCCATGCTATAAAACTCAATATTCCACGAAATTTTGTAGTCATTTTTTGATTCTATTATGTTGATTCTTATCTGGCAAATTGTACTATTTCAAGGAAATGTTATATTTGTCACGTCGTACGTCAAAAAAAACACTTGAAAAACACTGACATGCATGATGCGCAAATGCGCACGCAAATGCATCTTCCATAATATGTTTTGTCAGTGTCAGTATCCAAAATTAAAAATTCATACGTTTATATTTATTCTTACAGATTTTAGTTCACAGGGTGACTCCCCTCGGCGCCCTCGTGCACGCTCGCGGTCGCCTCCGCGACTCGAACTTTCTTTGAGCCTACCAGGACGACCAGACAACCAATCTGTGTCTGGTAAGTACCTTTGTTGTTACGTTACTGAAAGAAGTAACTTCAAGTTTTTAAAAGTTACTATTAATTTTCCCCCACCCCCTTCATTTTTGAAATTTAAAAAAAAATCGGCATACCTAAAATAAAATGTACCTATGCTATATTTTGAGACATAAACAACAATACGTTTGAATATAATAAACACAAAAGCCTTATGATGGCCTCTACTTTAGACTATTGAAAATCACTTGTAATAATCTCGCAGGAATTTCTATCATGCCAATGTGACACTTTATTACTATACGTCAGATTAAAATCTCATAAAGTAATCTTTAACATAAAGTTGTTCCCTTGCATGGAAATTGTTTATCATTTATTACCAAATGATTAATTTTGGACATTTGATTGAAAGAAATGAATTTTAAAAAGCGTGATGCAAAAATTACATGTTCATGTGGGAAATTCTGAAATAGTTTAATATTTTAATCTTTTAAAATACACTGAATATACTGTAACAATTCTTATCGAAACTTTTCTAGAAACATTTTTTATTCTTCTTAAAAAATCTTCCTTTTTGTAGAAAATTAATCTTCTAGGTTGAGAAATAATTTTTTTCGTTGAAAATGTAAATTTAAAAAAAATAGTTTATCTTTTGCTTGAAAATATTACGTACTACTACTAAAGACTATTATAATTATATCACATACGAACTCTTCAGTCTCCCCTAATGAGGAAAAGTTAGAGCTAGACCCAAAATCGTGAAAAATCAATGAAGCTCAGAAATAGGATAAGCAATTGCTAACTTCATCGATCCCTACATTTTTTATCTTTTTTAGTTAAAAATGTATTTCTTAAGTTGAAAATTGAACTAGTTTTTTGCTTGAACATTCTTAATCATAGCTTGGAAACCCATGCAGATTTTTAAAAATGTATCGACTTAAATTAAGGATAAGACTTTGAAGAATACGTCCTGTCGATTTCAGTTTTTCCCATAAGCATGGATAGATCTAATCGTATCTCGAGTACTTGTAAAGATTTTCAAAGTTTTATTAACTTAACTTAAAGATAATATTTAAAATACTCAGATATATAAATTTCCGATTTTTGCTACAGCTTTCCTAGGACATGCCAAAAGTTGGAGTCAATGTAAAAAATTTGAGAAATTCTTGCACTTTTTTTAAAACTTCTCACGTGTTCTATTCTGTTCTAAAGGTCAAATGATTCAAATGATTCTTTAGAAAAGTTTCTCGCTTCTCTTTTAAACGGGTAACCACGCTTCAAAATCAGTAGTGTTTTTTAATAGTAATTGCGCTGGTCATATCGACAACTTCTGATCAAAGTGTAGTTAAAAAATTGATGTGGAATAGCTAAATTTACAATTTATTAAATTATTCTTTAACAACAACAAAAAATCGCAAAATAGTTACAGTTCTACTTACAAAAAACTACTTTTCAACTAGAAGACAAAACGAATTTCCGACAAAATATTTCAATTTTGAACCAATGAAATAAATTTTCAACTTAACTGATATATTGTCAGCCAACGAAATGAATTTTCAACCAAATAGTTGTTTTTTTAATTGAACAAGATAAATTCTCTAACAAAAAGGAAATAGGTAGTTATATTGTAGTTAAAAAAATTATTAGTCTTCAAAATAGTTACATTTTCAACCAAAGAAAAAGTCCTCAAATTTTCTGAATTCCTCGAATTTCTCAAATTCCTTGAATTCTCTGAATCCCTTGAATTCTCTGAATCCCTTGAATTATCTGAATGCCTTGAATTCTCTGAATGCCTTGAATTCTGGAATTCCGTGAATTCGCTCAATTTCTCGAATTCCGTGAATTCCTCCATTTCCCTCAATTTTCTGAATTCCTTAAATTCTCTTTGTTTTCTGAATTTCTTGACTATTCTGAAGTCCCTAAATTCTCTAAATTCCCCAAAATTCTTAAATATTCGGAATTCCTTGAATTCTGAAACTTCCTGAAAATCTCTGGATTCCTTGAATTTGATAAAATCCCTTAATGGTCCCAATTCCCTGAATTCTATGAATATTCTAAATTTCTGGAAGATTCTGAATTCCTGAAAATCCTCGAATTCTCTTATCTTGTTCAATCCTTTAAAGTCCTAAAATCCTTTAAATTCTCTGTATTTTGTGAATTCCTGAATTTACCTGAAGTCCTTGAATATGTTGAACTTTCTGAATTTCCTGAATTCCGAGAATTTCGAGAATGCTTGGAAATCCCAGAATTCTTTTCATTCCACTGCATTTCTCTGCATTCTTTGCATTATTTTTAATTTATTGAAACTCAGAAAATTCAGACGATTAAGGAAATATCATGTATTTCAAAAAAACGAAAGGAATTCAGACGAACTTGTTATAATTCGTTTAGAATTATTTAGTATTTAATTCCGAGATTGATATTCAATTTTTTCCAAATTTTAAATCTTTTTTTTTTCTTTTTACAGAATTGAATGATGAGAAAAGTGGGGCATCAAGTTCACGAACCAGGACTTCAAAATTTCGATTGCGAGATACTCTCCCTCCAGCTGTTCAAGGCCCACCAAATGGGTTTGTCTTGTATAAGGGGAAGCGAATCGAGATATTGCTAGATTTTACTGGTAAAAAAGTACTGAGAGCTGACTATACCGGCAGCATTGTTCCTGGTGGCAATTATTATAGATATCACAATTTTATGTGCCGTCTTTCTGTAATAGGAGGCCTGAAAATAGTGGAATATATTGAACAAGATGGATCACTTTTGGGAGTTCGAGCACCGATAGAAACTAGTAAGTGACCATCCATAAAATAAGTAACAGATTTTTTGTCAATTTGTTACCCTTCCCCTCCTCCATTGTAAAGAATATTAAAATTATATGAAAAATGCAACAACGGAACTATACACCCCTCGAAAATGAAATCTCTTTAAATCTTTCAAATCCTTCGAAGCTCCTTAGTTCTTGCGAATAAATTCTTTGAAACTTAATTACAACTGAAACGGAGTACATAAAGGATTTCTGATTTCTAAATTAGTTTAATTTCTAATCGATTTACAAACAATTTATACGAACTTGAATTTTTCAGTCAAAATTAGTTAAAACTTCTGATAGAAACAGAAATCTTCGGATGCAGATCTCGGAATCCGAAATTTCCTTTTCAAAGTTTTAACATTGGTCAATTTTTAGGCCGCTGATATCGCTCGGAAGGATACATTCGTTCCGGATGGAATTGACCTATTGATTTTTTGAATCCAACTTCTCCAATGCGAGTCTTGACTCACGCATTTCGAAAAAATTAAATTATCCCAAGGAAAGCTTATATTTCTTGTATCCTTAATATGGCTACCACATTTTAAACCGCCGTTTATGAACCTATCCACGTTAAAAAAAATGAGTTCCTTTAACTTGCTTTTAATTTAGCATATTCAACAACTCGAGTCCAATTAGACAAACTGGATTAAGTGTTGGGAGGACATCAAAACTAGCCCTTACCACCCTGTTTTGGAATATTACTACTGAAGACACCCTAGGAATTAGGATAAGGTTATTTTCCCATCGGTATATGTAAGAATACTTTTCAAAGTGCACAAGTTTTGAAATTTAAAATAATTTGCATCCAGAAATTCTTGCCAAAAATAATTGCAGCCAACGAGTCTATCGAGTTTAACTCCAATCCGTTACGAATCATTTCAATGACCAATCAAGAAGACAATTACATTAAAATTTGTGTGAGGATGTGGACTAACTTGAGCGCGGATAGGGTTACGAGCACGCCTGTTTCCAATGTTCTAAATTATTTATCAAGAGCCTGAATTGTCTTCATGATATCCTGAAAATCTTATTCTAAACGCAAGTCTTCCTCCTTAATAATATGTCCAGGCTCTTCGTTATTTAATCTTTAATCTGGCTCTGTTCTTTTTCACTTTTGTAAATTAGGTATCATTTTAAATCATCTAGGTGCAATGATGATATTAAAACTTCACTTAATTTGCCCAGAATTTTACTTTATGATTGAAACTATTTAAACAATTTAAACGAATTACAACTGTTTCTAAAGAAATCTCTAATGGAGTTCTAACTTGTTTTATCGGCTTATTCCATTTAATCTAGTTGAAACTTGACACTTCTGTTATCAGACGGTCTAGTTCCCAGGTCCTAGCCTTGGTTGAGAAGCCCGCTTTGATTTCCAAGTGTCAAATTTTATAATTAAATGCAATAATTTGATGTTATTACTCAATTCCAGAATGGGAAGCAGATTAATTTGTTTCCTGCCTTTAGGAGTATTGGTTTTCATTTTCGGGGTCTAAACCCGGTTGAGATAAAATCTTTGCTCCGGCAAGTTACAAATTCAACGTCCCCATTATGAATTCAGGTAAGTTAGAATTCTATTTTGTGAAAGTGAACTAATGTTCAAGCGAGCAATATTAATTATTAAATCAAAAAAGCTGAGTGTGATCTCCTAGATATCGGTTGCTACAATTCCAGCTATCCCAGCTAAGGTTCCCTGAACTCCGTTCTCCTGCTGGGTTGGATCGCAAGTGAAGTCTCGATCGCGCCGTTTCGATCGAGTGGTCACAGTGATATCTGATTCTTTAGGTTTGCCTTGACTGACGAAAAATCTTGAGTAGAATATTCTATTTTTTTGACTCGTAGAATCCGAAAATGAAGTTCCCAGAATCGTAGCTGCTCCCCTTTCAAAGATATAGTCGAAAAATGTTATATTTTATTTTTTTTTTTTAAATGAGGCATTAAAATGGCTCAATAAAGTTTAATATGTCATTTTGACACAAACAGTAATCATTGTTATTCTATAATAATATATTCAATAAATATTATTTAAAAACTAGACAAATGTACGTGATTGCCAACGGACATGTATTATAAACTATCTATCTTTTTTCTATATGTGACGTGCGCCGAAGAAAGGAGGCTTACTCTGAAAAGTGAGATTTTTTATGGCGACCGGTCGAAGTCGACCCGATAGACGCGACTTTTAGGAGAGAGGGAAGACTCCCGAAATCTTCCCTCTCCACTTACCACTATATTCGCACGCATATAGCGGCGCGGCTCACGGACGGGGTATATATGTGACGCGGAAATGTAGTGGTGAGTGGTGGGAGGTGTTTCACGGGATCTCGAGCGAAAGCCCGATTTCTCGGGTACCTAACAACTAAATTATTAGCAATAATAACGCTCGGATTTTTTTTCCGATGGTTTCATTGAAAGGAGCAGCTCAAAAACTATCGAAAGGTGCAAAAACTTCGATTTCGATTTTTTTTAGAGTAAGCCCCCTTTCTTCGGCGCGCGTCACATATTATAAACTATTTTATAAACTACTATGTTATAAACTATCAGTAATAATAATAATAATTATACGTATTTTTGAAGCTATTTATCAAAAATAAGTAATAAATTTATTATTATATTGATTATACATTATTTTCCAATTTATTCAATCTTATTACTGTACACAAAATGAATACATGAACGATTTCATATGAAATCAGGCAACAAAAAAGATGAATTTTCAATTAAGTAGTTAAATTTTGAACTAGCAAAGATCAACCAAATAGTTACATTTTGAACTAAAAAGGATCAATTTCAACCAAAAGTGGAACAGCTCCATTTTCAGAGTAAAAAATTAATTTTCCACCAAAAAACACATTTTTAAAAAAAATCAATTTTAAACCAAATACTTGAATTTTGAACTAAAAAAAAATCGATCAAAATGGAATAGTTGAATTTTCAGTGGAAAAAATTAATTTTACACCAAACTAATGAATTCTCAACTAAGATTATGAATCTTCAACTGAAATAGTTGAATCTTCAACAAAAAAAATTAATTTTTCCCCAAAAAAGACAATTTTATACCAAAAAAATTACTTTTTAACCAAAAAGATCAATTTTCAACCAAAAAGATCAATTTTCAACCAAAAGTGGAACACGATTTTTAAGAACAAAATTAATTTCCAATAAAAATGGAATAGTTCAATTTTCAGTGTAAGAAATTTATTTTCTACCAAACTGATGAATTTCACACTAAAAGAGATTAATTTCCAGACAAAATGAAATAGTTCAATTTTCAGTGGAAAAACTTAATTTTCCACCAAACTGATGATTTTCAACTCAAATAGTTGAATTTCAAGCAATAAAATTAAAACTTTCAACCAAATAGTTACATTTTTAACTAAAAAGGATCAATTGCAATCAAAAGTGGAACAGTTCCATTTTCAGTGTAAAAAATTTAATTTCCACCAAAAAACACAATTAAAAAACAAAATTAATTTTAAACCAAATACTTAAATTTTGAACTAATAAAAAAATTCAACCAAAATGGAATAGTTCAATTTTCAGTCGAAAAAATTTATTTTCCACCAAACTAATGAATTTTCAACTAAGATTATGAATCTTCAACTGAAATAGTTGAATCTTCAACAAAAAAAATTAATTTTTCCAAAAAAATACAATTTTATACAAAAAAATTGATTTTCAACCAAAAAGATCAATTTTCAACAAAAAGTGGAACACGATTTTTAACAAAAAATTCATTTAGATCAAAATTGAATAGTTCAATTTTCAGTGTAAGAAATTAATTTTCTATCAAACTGATGAATTTTAAACTAAAAGAGATGAATTTCCAGACAAAATGGAATAGTTCAATTTTCAGTGGAAAAAATTAATTTTTCACCAAACTGATGATTTTCAACTCAAATAGTTGAATTTCAAACAAAAAATAAATCAAAATGTTCAACCAAATAGTTACATTTTTAACTCAAAAGGATCAATTGCAACCAAAAGTGGAACAGTTCCATTTTCAGTGTAAAAAATTAATTTTCCACTAATTGATGAATTTTCAACTCAAGTAGTGGAATTTTAAACAAAAAAAGTACATTTTTACCTAAAACGAACAATCGTCAACTGGAATAGTTGAATTTTTAAGAAAAAATATAAATTTTCAATTAAATAGTTGAATTTGGAACTAGCAAAGATCAACCAAGTACTTACATTTTAAACTAAAAAGGATCAATTTCAACCAAAAGTGGATCAGTTCCATTTTCAGTATAAATAATTAATTTTCCACCAAAAAACACAATTGAAAAGGAAAATTAATTTTAAACAGAATACTTGAATTTTGAAAAAAAAAGATTCAACCAAAATGGAATAGTTCAATTTTCAGTGGAAAAAATTAATTTTCCCCCAAATTGATGAATGTATGAATTTTTACCTAAAAAGGTTATCAATCTTCAACTGGAGTAGTTGAATTTTTAACAAAGAGATAAATTTTCAATTTAACAGTTGAATTTTGAACTAGCAAAGACAAATTTCAACCAAAAATGGAATTGGTATCAATATTCAATGGAAAAAATGAATTTTCCACCAAACTGATGAATTTTCAACTAAATTGTTAAATATTCAACTGGAATAGTAGATACATGTATTCATTTTATATACAGTGATATGATTCAATAAATTAGAACATAATATATAACTGATATAGTAATAAATATATTATTTATGTTTGATAAATAGCTTCAAAAATACGTATCATAGCAGTTTATAAAATAGTTTATAACATAGAAAAAAGATAATCAGATAGTTTATAATACATGTCCGTTGGCAGTCACGTACATTTATCTAGTTTCTAAACAATATTCATTGAATATATTACTATGTAATAACAATGATTACTATTTGTGTCAAAATTACTTAGTAAACTTTATTTTCCCATTTTAAAGCATCATTTTTAATAAAAATAATAAAAAATGACATTTTTTGTCTATATCTTGGAAGGGGGAACAGTTACGATTGTGGGACCTTTATTTTCGGATTTTACGGGTCAAAAACAATAGAATAGCCTACTCACAATTTTTCGTCAGTCAAAACACACCTAAAGACCTCAGACGATCAGCGTGTGATACCATGTATGTTCGGTCCCGCTGGTCTCCCTACTCTTGGGGTCTGATTGCGCGCGCATTCATTGCTTTTCTGCCTGCCTTACTGACCTATATCTCTTGAATGTCAGTTTGTGAAATTTTTCATGTCTTACGGTCCACATAAAAATTAAATAAAAATAAGCCAAAAACAACTTTCCAGCTCAAAATTTATTAATTAAAAACTCCTTTCTCCATGCTTTACGTACGTTTCGGTACCATTGCGTACCTTTTTCAAAAGGGTTTTAAACCTAAGTACAGTAATACTTCAAGTTAGCAATATTAAAGAGAAAAAACTCAAATAAAAAGAGTACTTCACAATCTCTTTTGTGTTCAGCAATTCTAGTTTTTAATCTCTGGCCAGTTTCACCTATATAGACTTTATTGCAACATTTACATTTGATCAGATAAATAACGCCAGATAAATTTTCAATGGAGTCATCTTTCTTTTTCAATGAATAAGAATCAAGGGTATTTGTGTTTTTAAAATAAACATTGATATACACTTTTTTAAGTGAACTCCTCGACCGTTCAGATAAACCCTGAATGTAAGGCAAAGTAACACTTAATTTGAATTTATTGTCAGTGTCATTCCATTTATTATTTTTCTTTATTTTACTACCATTATTGTAAATCTCATGAATGCGTTCTGTGATAATGTCATTAACAAAATCAAGCGGATAATTATTATGTACAAAGGTGGTTTTTAATTCATTTAAATTTTCTTTTCTAAATTGTACATCACTTAATTTAACGCATCTGTCTAATAAACCTTTAATTAAACCAATTTTATGGCCAAATAAATTATGAGTAAATTTGATACAATCTCCAAGGCTATGAAACACATTTAAGAAAGCTTCAATCTTCTCAGTAGGAACAATGGCTAAAATATCATCTACACACCTTTTGTATAAAATAGGTGTGAATTCTAATAAATTTAGAGCTCTTTTTTTCAACATACTGCAAAACAAAATCAGAAACAACTGATGATAAAGGTGAGCCCATAGGGCAACCCGAAATTTGTTGATAAAATTTATTATCAAAAGAAAAAAGAACACCATTGAAAACTGTTCTGGTAGCAATTAATAATTCATTTTGCAATCTAAAGCAAGATCCAGCGGAATGCTATCAAACATGGACACTACATCTAAAGAAACTATTGAATGACTTTTTTGTACAATAATGTTTTTTAAAACATCTTTAAGTTCCCAACTATTTTTACAAACGAACAGGTGTTAATAGAAACAGGTTTAAGAATATTTGAAATGTACTTAGATAAATTATAAGTGGGAGAACCAACTTTAGAAACAATCAGTCTCCAACTTAAATTAGTTTTGTTACTTCAGGAAACAAATTTGGAGTTCCTTTAAATGTTAATAAGATTCCCATCAATAGTTTGGTTGCAAATATTGAAAATGCTATTAAAAATATCAAAGAAGATGATGTAAAATTTAATATTCGTAAAACGGTTACTCAAATAGTTTCAAATCACGAAAATAATAACAAATTTAAAAATTTAGAAAAATCTGTTCAGTCAGTTGAAGATTTTCAAAAGAAGCATAAAGATTTAATTTTTTTGAAGGCTGGCAAAGGTAACTTAAAGGTCGCTGCAAACAGAGAAGATTATAACAGTACAGTTTAAAACATCCTTAAGAATGATATTTTATACAAGAATATTAAAACTAGTATGGTTCTAACTATTGAAAATAAATGTAATGACATTGCTATCAGATGGAAACTTAAAAGGTTAATTAATGTTTAATGTGCATATCGTTTAAAAACTCAAAATAGTGTCATAGTAAAACCTTGTGCTCTCCCTAAAGTCCACAAACCTAATTTAAGCTGGAGACTGATTTTTGCTACTGTTGGTTCTCCCACTTACAATTTATCTTAGTACATTAAAAATATTCTAAAACCTGTTTCTATGAACAACTGTTCGTTTGTTAAAAATAATTGGGAACTTAAAGATATTTTAAAAAACGCTAATGTACCAGAAAGTCATTCAATAGTTTCTTTAGATGTAGTGTCCATGTTTGATAGCATTTCGCTAGATCTTGCTTTAGATTGCATTGAAGAAAAACTTATTTTAAATCATAACTTAACAAAAATAACTAAAAATGAATTATTAATTGCTACCAGAACAGTTTTCAATGGTGTTGAAAAAAAAACCTTTTTTGTCTGGCAGATATCTAAAATATATTTCTCATAATTTATTTGGTCATAAAATTGGTTTAATTAAAGGTTTAGTAGACAGATGTGTCAAATTAAGTGATGTAGAATTTAGAAAAGAAAATTAAAAATTAAAAAATTAAAATATCCGCTTGATTTTGTTAATGGCATTATTACAGAAGGCATTCATGAGATTTACAATAATAGGAGTAAAATAAAGAAAAATAATAAATGGAATGACACTGACAATAAATTCAAATTAAGTGTTACTTTGCCTTACATTCGGGGTTTGTCTGAAGGGTTAAGGAATTTACTTGAAAAATTTAATAATAATGTTTATTTTAAAAACAAAAATACCCTGGATAATTATTCATTGAAAAAGAAAGATAGTGACTCCACTGAAAATTTATCTGGCGTTATTTATCTGATCAAATGTAAATGTTACAATAAAGTCTATATAGGTGAGACTGGCCGGAGATTAGAAACTAGAATTGCTGAACACAAAAGAGATTGTGAAGTTGGCAATTTTAACATAGGTTTGTCACAACATTCATGGAACTTTAGTCATTATTTTGAGTTTTGTTTTAAAAATTTTAAAATATTAGCTACTGAAAAAAACACTTATCAACGACGTATCATTGAGTCCATTTTTATAAACAAATTTCGCAATATTTCTGTTAACTTACATACTGAAATTCTAAACATTGATAAAATTTATAAAAGTATTTTAAAATAATGTCACATTTTTCATTTTTGGGCTTAAAATCAATTTTTTCTGAGACTTTTACAACAATGTTAATGTATTTTAATATTTTGACTGAAATTTTTGACTTGAATTTATTCAAAGTGACATCGTTTTTCTATGTTTCCTTTTCGATGTTTGTTTACTCTTCGAAATTAATCTTATCTCAGGTACAAATTTATATTAATTACTGTTTTTATTTTTATTTTTTCTGTTTAATATTGCTAACTTGGAGTATTACTGTATTTAGGTTTAAAAACCTTTTGAAAGGGGTACGCAATTGTACCGAAACGTACGTAAAGGATGGAGAAAGGAGTTTTTAATTAATAAATTTTGAGTTGGAAAGTTGTTTCTGGCTAATTTTTATTTAATTTTTATGTGGACCGCAAGACATAAAAAATTTCACAAATTAACATTCAAGAGATACAGGTCAGTAAGGCAGGCAGAAAATCAATTAATGCGCGCGCAATCAGACCCCAAGAGTAGGGAGACCAGCGGGACCGAATATACATGGTACCACACGGTGATCGTCTGAGGTCTTTAGGTGTGTTTTGACTGACGAAAAATTTTGAGTAGGCTATTCTATTATTTTGGACCCGTAGAATCCGAAAATGAAGGTCCCAAAATCGTAGCTGCTCCCCTTTCCAAGATATAGTCGAAAAATGTCATTTTTTATTATTTTTATTAAAAATGATGCTTTAAAATGGGAAAATAAAGTTTAATATGTAATATTGACACAAATAGTAATTATCGTTATTACATAATAATATATTCAATGAATATTGTTTTGGAAACTAGATAAATGTACGTGATTGCCAACGGACATGTATTATAAACTATCTGACTATCTTTTTTCTGTGTTATAAACTATTTTATAAACTTCTATGATACGCAGTTTTGAAGCTATTTAAAAAACATAAATAATATATGTATTAGTATATTAGTTATATATTATGTTCCAATTTATTCAATCATATCACTGTATATAAAATGAATACATGTATCTACTATTCCAGTTGAAGATTCAACATTTTAGTTGAAAATTCATCAGTTTGGTGGAAAATTAATTTTTTCCATTGAATATTGATACCTATTCCATTTTTGATTGAAATTTGTCTTTGTTAGTTAAAAATTCTACTATTTGATTGAAAAGTTATCTTTTTTGTTAAAAATTCAACTACTCCAGTTGAAGATTGATAACCTTTTTAGTTAAAAATTCATTCATTCATCAATTCGGTGGAAAATTAATTTTTTACACTGAAAATTGAACTATTCCATTTTGATTGGAAATTAATTTTTTTGTTAAAAATTGTGTTCTGCTTTTGGTTGAAAATTGATCTTTTTGGTTGAAAATTAATTTTTTTTTGTATAAAATTGTCTTCTTTTTGAGAAACACTAATTTTTTTGTTGAAGATTCAACTCTTTCAGTTGAATATTCATAATCTTAGTTGAAAATTCATTAGTTTGGTGGAAAATTAATTTTTTCCACTGAAAACTGAACTATTCCATTTTGGTTGAATTTTTTTTTAGTTTAAAATTTAAGTATTTGGTTTAAAATTAATTTTCTTTTTTAATTGTGTTTTTGGTGGAAAATTAATTTTTTACACTGCAAATGGAAGTGTTCCACTTTTGGTTGAAATTGAACCGCCGGCGATCAAAAGGGGATACGCCCGAAACGCCGTCGTTTTAGTTGGCATCTGGGTCATATATTCTTCCATGTCAAATTTTAATTTTTTAATAACATATCCTGATAGGAAATTTTATTGCGCATATTTTTAGTCCTATGAGTAAATGTGATAACTTCATTAGTTTTCGAAATAATCAAGAAAATATTACTTTTTTCTGCAATCGCAAAATACGAATTTTTTGTGTTCAACTCGCTACAATTTCTACAACAATAGGAATTTTGTAATAAAAATTTCAGAAAATATGGACCATTATATAACGAAACTAACGGTATTCATAGAATTCCAATGAATTGTCACT
>CAKNWT010236325.1:0-16605 GCA_932066315.1 Andricus coriarius
CGCTCGGCCGGAATGACGTCGAGGATTGTAGACAGTGGAGACTCGATGATATGTAATGTCTACATCCAAAATCGACTGTCGTCAACCAACTGCATTCAGGAATGGTTTTCGACAGTTTTATCACATTTACTGTCCCGTTGCCAAAAGTTCAAGCACCCCGATGAATGGTGAGAGGCAAGGGGACTCACCGAAATTAAGCACCCCGAAGGGAATAGACAACTACTACGTCCGCGTCGTTATTCCTGGGTAGAGCTAAAAGTAATGTCAACAATTTCATTTTTCGCAATTGCAGCGCCATCTATCGCGAATCGAAACAAATTTTCCGAATAAAACTTACGTATTTCGTAAAGGAGAATCTGAATCTGTGATAAGAAATTGGGGTTGCCATTTGAAATTACAAAGTTACCCCCACCCCTGCCTCCTGTGGGGGTGGGGGTGGGGTAAATTTTAACAAATCTTTTTTCCCCCTCGAAAATAAAAAGTTTTTATTCCAGACATTTTTTCCGTAGGATGCGTATTTTTTGAGATATTTCGTTGTCTCAAGTTAAAAAAAACACCCTATATATATATATATATATGCTATTAAATAATATTTTTAAAGTTTTACTGGCTTCAATTAAGAATAAGATGTCAAACATTATGTCCTGTCAATTTCAGTCTTTTGTAAAAGTTTCCTAAGATAAAGCATGAGTTGAAGATAAGGAACAAAATCTGCGAATTTCTCAGCGATCACCGCTCTCGCGGTCGACAGCTGTAAAATCCGATGGAAACATTACATTTGAAACTTGGACATTTTTTGTCGTATCACGAGAACCAGTAAAATCTTTTTTTAGTTTTATTGGCTTAAATTAAAGATAAGATGTCAAGGACTGGGTGGTATCAATGAAAGATTTTTGATAGATGTTTCCTAGGTCATGTCCTAAGTTGAAGTAAAGGTATAAAATTCGAGAAATTCATACAATTTTTTTTTAAACTTCTCACGTGGTATATTCTTTTCAAAAGGACAAAAATATCTCTACTGGAGGTCAATTTTACTCCAAGTAAAAGGGAAAATATCAAATGAATTTAAAATCCATTTTTCTCTGCTCCATTATTATAAAAAGATAGAGCTGAAAGATCCGAAGAAAAGATTTAAGAAACAAAACTTAAGCTACTATCTAATTTCTTATTTTGCAGCACGATTTCTTTCCCACTTTGTCAGTTCAATCTATAAGTAGCCAAAACTCATTTCACGCAGCTTGGTAATGGGCTTTCGAGTTTCTGCAAGTGAATGCTAAAAACGTCTTGTTGCTCGAGCCATGTCCTACACTCGGTTACCCTTTTCGGAAGGGTCGATTGCACGTGCAACCTCGTTACATTATGCGAACGGAGCGATCCAATTTCAATACCACAAGATCTCTCCCTCTCAAAAGCAGGTGAAACGGAAAATCGCATTGGAAGAAATTCTTTATTTCCTCAACTGAAATTGTACCGCCTTACTCTCAATGGGTTTTCACAAACGACAACTATGAGAAATCCATTAAAAATTTTATTTGGTAACTGCACATAAATATACCAGGTTTTGCACGCTTGATTTTCGGTGATTTTTCATTTTGATATGGCTTTAATTTTTTATTATGACTGGAAAGCAGCTTCAGCTGTACCTCTACTTTTTAAGCAAACCTATGTACCATCTCTTTTATACACCCCTGTGTTGAATTTGCTTAATAAAGATGATGTATATGTGCATAGTATCTACATATAGATAAAAGTTTGTCATGAGGAAAACTCTGGGATTCCACCGGGAGCGGGTGCCATTCTACAACATTGCAGCTGCTCCCGGTGAAAATCGCGGTAACGTGTCAGCTGTAACCACGTTTTGCGACCGTGAAATAAGTAGTCACAGTTTGCGATGGGCTTAATATGACGATCTGACAAAAGTCTCGTGCACCCCCAGGACACAGAGTAACAGCAGGATGACCGCCTTCTGCATTTTCCCCGCAAGTATATCAGCATTTCGTTGACACGCAGGGATGCTTTTCAGACTATTAACCAGTGGAAGCCTGGTACCTACCAGAACACAGACGATCAGGACGACTAGGTTAACAGAATATTCCAGGTATAACCGTTACAACACCCTTATAAAATCCTTATACCTATTTTTCTATTCATCCTCCTTGGCTGTGATCTTCTTGTCGGCTGGTGCCGAAATTTCGATAACCAACATGGTTCGTTTCTCTAAGGCAAGCAGATCTATGCCAGAACTCGAATGCGCGATAGAAACAATTGTCAAAAATATAAAGTTTAGTATCTGCGGCACTTCCCATTTTCGACAATTGACTCCATTTCCCTAGGAGCGTTTCGCGGAGTGGTGCCAGAGCAAATGTCGTATTAGTGACAGAGATGGTAATAAAGTACTCTTACAAGGGGGGTTAGGTTGGTGTCCGGCGCCGACTTTTTTGTTACTTTGCAGGTGAAAAGAGGATCCCAGACAATGGAAAAAAAATTTGCGCAAACGTTCACATTTAGGGGTTGAAATCGCCCATTTTACATTTTTGAGTCTTTTAGTGTTTTAAGAGGTAACATTGTTATTTGTTTATTGTTTTTAGACAAAATTCTTCTAATTGATGCTATATTATAATATTAGCGTGAGTTGTAAAAACACTTACCCACTAGAGTATCATCATTTATAAAATCTACCCCTGGAATGCTTCGCCATATGACATATATGTATTTTAAGATTTTGGACTTTGTTGCTGCATACATATTGTTTTGATATTAAATTCTATTAAGAATCATCAGTGTTATTCTAAATAACCCCTCAATTACGTGTCATCCACCCCTATAATATTATCAATAAATAAGAAATATATTTATTAATATAACATTTCTGTAATTAAAGGCTTAAAATATTTGGTTTGGGCACTAAATAATAATATAACTGATTTTTTGTTAACGATGGCACTTCTTCTCATATTAATGAACCCTTGTTAGGTAAAAACGATATGTGTGAGGGTCAGTGTATGTGTGTGCAATTTTTCAACGGAAATATGTACATGCCTGAACCTACAAAACAGTTCTTCAAACAGTTCTGTTATATGTATCATCATTAAAATTGCCTGCTAAAGACGGCGTAAGATGTATAAGTGCGGAACGCACGAATTGATATGCAAGCTCTTATGCATAAACATGATCTTACGTGTGGCGATATGAAGGGCCGTAAGCTTGTTCTTCGTTCATTGAACCACCCCAAACGGCAAGAGTAGAACGACGAGAGCAAGTATATTAGTCGCAGATACCTTGTTCACCGCCGACAGATTTGAAGGCCCAATCTGTCGAAGAATATGCTTGTATCTGCTTCGGAAAGACTCCTTCACTGCTATTACGTCCCGAATGCGGCTTTGAGGCACGCCCGGGTATGTATAGGTCTCTCCAGTGCCAAGATGTCTAATACCACTTATATCTACAAGCCCGGGGTCCTTAGGAATGGCAACAATCTTTTCTTTCTTCAGATGAATCTTGTCATATTTGTCCAATCAACAGTCCATACCAATCTCTCTTGTGTACTCGTTGACGATATTTAAAGCACTCTGAAGTTTGCTTTTACCACAAGCGTAGATCTTTCGATCATCCATATAAAATACAAGAGTATGCTTATGCTCGCGATGATTAGTATCACCGCAGAGGGATCCACAAGGATTTCTTAGTGCGAGAGATAGAGGCAGAAGTGTGATGCAAGAAAGCATAGGGCTTATGGTATCGCCCTGAAAGATGACGCTGTTTGTTGTCTCACGATGATTTCCAGATGAGATAGTAAATCTGATTTTCCAAAGAGGCATAAATCTCTCTATGCTTCTCACTGTGTGTGCATGAACCTTTAAGCTTTCCAGCAGGCAAATGATAATTCTATGAGAGGTTAAATCGAAAGCTTCCCTGTAGTTCTCTCGTCAGCCTGCTACACCTTTTTTCGAGCCACGTTGTTCGTACATCTCTCTCCACACAGGCTCAATTTTTCAAATAAATTTGTTGTTTACGACACCTGTAACGATCGTATACAGTGTATTCAAACAAGTTGTATTCTCCTCCTTGCGTCAGATAACACCCATATTTTGTCAACAAGATGCTGCTTGATTGTCAGCAGCTTTGACTTGTTCAGTGTATGATTGAAGATTCTTAGTTGATGAGCGAACTTTTGAACACTTTCCGGAAACGGACCACCAGTATTTATGTAATCAATCACCCACTGAATACGGGGCGCATTCTGTCTTGCCCATCCAATGTTCTTGTTCAGTTGATACAAGCGTCTTTGGGTCTTTAGATCCATCGTCGGTTTCAGCCTTCGATTTGAATCAGCCAATGCTCTCGCAGCACCATAAACTGAACAATTGATTGTCCAAAGGTCGTACAATCCATTTTAGCCTGATCTTGGGCCTTAGGAGGAACCTGTATGCCAATGTTCCTCCTTATACTGAAATCGCTATCATCTCTCAAAAAGTATCTGCTTTCCGCGGTTGGTCTTAACGTCGCTTCCTCATCTTCATCTGCAGCTTGTTCAAGCAGGGTTTGGGGAAGCATTCCGCACATATATCCATTTTTTAAGAGGTAGGCGTATTGATTTCGCAAAGACTGATGCAAAGACCCCCGCGAGCAATGATAATGCTGGCATCGTAGCAGTCTAGCACGTCATCCTTGAGTTGATTCGTCCATTCAATGTGGACGTTTCTCCGGTTCGTTGTCGTATTTCCAATTAAATTATTACTTGCAGCACCCCGAACACTACGGTGATCGTCACCGTTTGCCGAACGATTGCCGGGTCCTTTGCTCGTTTGATCGTTTTGAACTGCATCTAGAACTTTTTGGTGGTTTGATGGTGTTATTCTTGTTCCCACGAGCAGCTAGTGGAAGGGTTTGTCCGTCCTTGTAGAGACCCGCATGCAAGAATAAGGCTGCATACTCTGAGAGGTCGCCCGGTATCCCAGAGACACCGTTTAAGACACCTCGCCCAGGTGCAATTCAGCTTTCGGCACGGTTGTTACGCCTTCGCTTAGGGGTTATGACTTCGGGACCGACCATCCCTGAACAATTGGTTCAATGGCTTTGTCATAGGCCCTTCGGTTCGGTTCTAAAGGAATTGAAACCGAAACTATATGGGTTGCAAAATTTCACCAACAGCAACTCGACAAGAAAATGCACGGAAACTTTCACAGAAATGTAGAAAAACAATCCTTGTCGAAAGAGCAAACGTTTACTTTCTTCAGATCATCAGGGCTTAATTCAGGTACAGATGGTTTTATTTTCGCATGCCAGGACGGTGTCATTTTCACCTTAGCATACCGTGACCGCATTTTATGTTACGAAATCACGCAGGAACGACGTATATCTACTGACATAATGCGGCCCTAAGAGTGATTTATTAACATCATTGTCGATCTTACGGTGTTGGCCGCGACCCTGCCCTGCCGAACGCTCCGAGGGAGATAGAGTGAATTGTCCAAAACGAGAAGTGCCAAATTTTCTGGAAATACGATTTTCGGACAGCAGTCTCCGTTGCACACTCAAGGCCTGACATTGTTCTTCAAGACTTCGAGAAACTAATTATATTCGTGATCGAATTCTCGGCACCGTCCGAAAGAAAAGGAGGAGAGGTATAAAGACCTTAAAAGGAAGCTGCAAAAGCTGTACCCAAACTATTCGGTACCAGTAATTGCCCTTCTGATAGGTGCTCTCGGGGGTGCGAAACTATCGCTGGTTCGTGACCTTAAAGCCATACCCGCGTGCCAAAAATGTGCCAAGGGACTTGCGAAATGGATGCAGAAATCTGTCATCCTTGGGTCGCTTCGTGTCATCAAAACACACAAGGGTTTCGCTGTCCTGTCGTTTTGATTTCATCGTGTCCTGTGACCACCCATCTCACGGTTGTGAGACGTGGCCATGAGTGTAATTTACCGCGGTCATACTGGGATCTGGCTGAACTGCATAACGAGCTTCGACTACCGACTACCGACCATCAGGCAGAATATTTTTGACAGAATATGAGTACTATCTAACGCTAGGAGAATTATAGAGCGGAGAGAGAGGTGGGTCAGAGAAACTCAACAGTTTTTGTCTGACCCATCTCGACTCTTCCAAGACCCTCCAGTTACTGTCGACCACCCGCCCACACCAGAGGAGGTCGAGGCATTTTAGAGAGAAGTCTACGACGTCCAGCATCCACTGAAAGAACACTCGAAGAATATAAATAGCTTCAAGGATCTGTGCAGTGCCCTGATAACACCTGAGGAGGGATGCCCACCTATCACTACCGGGGAAGTGAAAAACGTACTGAGAGGCATGAAGAACTATTCCGCTCCGGGACCAGATGTTATAGAGACCTTCTGGTGGAAGAAGTTCCTTTCAACCCACCAGCATCTGGCCTGCATTTTCATCTCATATCTAAAGTCGGAAGAGCCTATTCCGGAGTGGTTCATAGAAGGGCGCACAGTGCTCCTGCCGAAGACGGGCAACTTAGCTGACGAGAAATGTACGAACAACGTGGCTCAAAGAAAGGCGTAGCAGGATATCGGGAGAACCTGCTCATCGATATATGTGTCTGTATAGACGCAACATTCTATCAGCGTTACCTATCGATGACCTGGATTGATTACGGGAAAGCTTTTGATTCAACCTCCCATAGACTTATCATCTGTCTGTTGGAAAGATTAAAGGTTCATCCACACAGCGTGACGTGCCTAGAGAGATAAATGCCGCTTTCGAAAACCAGATTTATTATCTCATCTGCAAAACATCGTGTGATCACTAACAGTATCACTTTTCAGAGAGGTGTGTTTCAGGGCTATACCATGAGCCCTCTCCTCTTTTGCCTCACATTATTGCCACTATCTCTCGCACTTCGCCATTCCGAAGGGTACCTCTGCGGCAAACCTGGAAATCAAAAGCATAAAGTTCCACATGTATTTTACATCGATGATCTGAAGATCTATGCTAAGAATCAAAAGAAACTACATCTGGCTCTTGACATTGTCAAAGAGTACACTCAAGAAATTGGAATGGAGTTCGGGTTATAAAAATGCGCCAAGGTTTATTTGAAGAAAGGAAAACTTAATGGAATCCCGGACGACCCCGAACTCGTCGACAGAAGCACTGTACGATACCTTAGCGCTGGAGAGACCTATACACACCTCGGCGTGCCACAGAGCCGCATTCAGGACGTGACATCTATAAAGGATACTCTCCGATGCAGATACAAACATCTTATTCGACGGATTTGGTCGTCAGAACTGTCGGCGAAGAACAAAGTATCTGCGACGAACATGCTTGCCGTCCCGGTAGTACTCTATTCATTTGGAGTGGTTGCATGGACGAAGGACGAGCTCAGATTCCTCGATATCGGGTCCCGAAAGGTTATGCACATGAACAAAAGCATGCACCTTAAATCTTCTGTTCCGCAACTTTACATCTCACGCCATCAAGGTGGTCGCGGAATACTAAATCTTGAATATCTTCACAACAGGATTATTTTGGGTACAGCACATATAGTTGCAAATGGACAAGACCCTCTTCTTAAAATGGTCAGGAAACACGAAGAAGTGGGCAAAGGGGCGTTTCTCTTCAAAGCAGCAGAGGAGGCTGCTGAAACACGCGGCCTCGACTTCAATATCAGGTATGAGCAAGGTGCATCAAATCTTATGCATCTCGAGTACTCACTGCTGAAGGCCCAGATTAAGAAAGCACAGGAGAAAAACTTCCGTGAGCAGCTCCTCGAGAAGAACATGCATGGCATCTTCCACAGAAATGTGGAGGATCTGTCGATATCGTATGAGCTAACGTTTGCTTTCCTTAAATCACCCGGATTGAAGTCGGGCACGGAGGGTTTCATTCTGGCATGCCAAGACGGTGTCATTTCCACTCTAGCATACCGTCGCCATATTTTGGGCCAAGACATTCCCGATGATAGCTGCAGAGCGTGTCATGCACACCCCGAGCATCCAGGACACATACTATCTGGTTGTCTAATTCATGCGGGAACGACCTACATCCAAAGGCACAATGCGGCACTAAGAGTGCTTTATTACCATCTCTGTCACTCTTACGGCATCAGCCCAAATACCGCTCCGCTAAATGCTCCCAGGGAAATAGAATCAATTGTCGAGAATGAGAGGTGTCGGATATACTGGAACTTCATATTCTCGACAATTCTTTCTGTTGTGCACTCGAGGCCTGACATAGTCCTTCTTGACTTCGAGAAACGAACCATGTTCGTTATCGAATTTTCGGCACCAGCTGACAAAAACATCATAGCCAAGGAGAATGAAAAGAAAGGGAGGTATAAAGAACTTATAAGGGAGTTACGACTGCTATACCCGGAATATTCCGTTAAGCTAATCGTCTTGATCATCGGCGCTCTTGGAGGTGCCAAGGTTTCACTGCTTAATAGCCTGAAAAGCATCCCTGCGTGTCAAGAAAATGCCAAGACACTTGCGGGGAAAATGCAGAAGGCGGTCGTCCTTGGGTCGCTCCATGTCCTCAGGATACACGAGACTTTTGCCGGATCATCGTATTGAATTCGTCACAGACTGTAACCACCTATCTCACGGTCGAGAGATTTCACAGCGAAATCCTGCGGTTTTCCTTATGGAAAACTTTTAACTATATATATAATTCCAAAATAAGTTTAAACAGCAACCGCAGGCTCTCACTGGGAGCAACTGTCATCTAAAAACAAATGACACCGGCTCCCAGTAGGACCGCGGTAAATCCCATTCATGGCCACGTCTCACAACCGTGAGATGGGTGGTCACAGGACACGATGAAATCAAAACGACAGGACAGCGAAACCCTTGTGTGTTTTGATGACACGAAGCGATCCAAGGATGACAGCTTTATGCATCCATTTCGCAAGTGCCTTGGCATATTTTTGGCACGCGGGTATGGCTTTGAGGTTACGAACGAGTGATAGCTTCGCACCTCCAAGAGCGCCTATCACAAGGACAACTACTTGTACCGAATACTTTGGATACAGCTTTTGCTGCTCCCTTTTAAGGTCTTGACACCCCTCCACCTTTTCTTTCTCCTTGGCAGTGATGTTGTATTCAGACGGTGCCGAGAATTCGATCACGAATTTAGTTCGTTTCTCGACGTCTTGGAGAACAATGTTAGGCCTCGAGTGTGCAACGGAGACAGCTGTCCAAAAATCGTAGTTCGGCAGGGCAGGGTCGCGGCCAACACCGTAAGAGCGACAAAGATGGTAATAAAGGACTCTTAGGGCCGCATTCTGTCTGTAGATGTACGTCGTTTCTGCGTGCGTGGGACACCCCGATAGTATGTGTTCCAGGTACTCAGCGTGTGCATGACACACTCTGCACCTATCGCTGGGAACTTCTTGACATAAAATGTGGTCACGGTATGATAAGGTGGAAATGACACCGTCTTGGCATGCGGAAATTAAACCCTCTGTACCTGAGTTAAGCCCTGATGATCTGAGGAAAGCAAAAGTTTTCTCCTTTGACAAGGACTGTTTTTCTACATTTCTGTGAAAATTTCCGTGCATTTTCTTGTCGAGCAGCTCTTCATGGAATTTTTGAAATTCTGCCTTCTTCACTTTGGCTTTCAGAAGTGAAGTATCTAGATGGAGTAATGCACTTTCCTCACTTCTGATGTTAAAATGCAGGCCAAGGGTCTCGGCCGCTTGCTCTGCGGCTTTTTAAAGGAACGCTCCTTTACCAATCATCACGTGGTTCCTGACCATTTTTAGGAGAGGATATCTGCCATTGGCTACGATATAGGCTGTACTTAGAACAATTCGGTTATGAAGACACTGGAGATTCAGAAGTCCGCGTCCGCCTTGATGGCGTGAAATGTATAATCGCGGAACTGACGAATTGATATGCAAGCTTTTATGCATATGCATGATCTTACGTGTGGTGACATCAAGGGCCTTAAGTTCGTTCTTCGTCCATTGAACCACTCCAAACGAGTAGAGTAGAACTGGGACGGCAAGCATGTTAGTCGCAGATATCTTGTTCAACGCTGACAGATTGGAAGACCAAATCTGTCGAAGAAAATGCTTGCATCTGCTTTGGAGAGACTCCTTTACTGATGTTACATCCCGAATGCGATATTTATGGCAGTTTCAAGTTTGCCTTTACCAGAGGCATAGAGCTTCAGGTTATCCATATAAAATACATGAGGGACCTTATGCTCGCGTTGGTTAGTGTTGCCACAGAGGTATCCAGAAGAATCTCGTAGTGCGAGAGATAGAGGCAGAAGTGTGATGCAAAAAAGTAAAGGGCTCATGGTATCGCCCTGAAAGACGCCCCTCTGGAAGGTGACGTTGTTTGTGGTCACACGATAATTTCCAGATGAGATAGTAAATCTAGTTTTCCAAAGAGGCATTAATCTCTCAATGCATCTCACTATGAGCGGATGCACCTTCAAGCTTCCCAACAGACAGATGAGAAGTCTATGAGAGGTTGAATCGAAAAATTTCCGGTAGTCAATCAAGGCTATTGACAGGATGCGTTGATGGGCTGCAGCGTCTTTGCAGACACACCTGTCAATTAGCAGGTTCTCTCGACAGCCTGCTACACCTTTTTTCGAGCCACGTTGTTCGTACATCTCACGCCACACAGGCTCAATTCGCCGATCAATCCCGTTGTTTAGGACAGCTGTAAAGATCTGATACAGTGTGTTCAAACAAGTTATTGGCCTGTAATTCTCTGGGTTGGACAAGTTGCCTTTTTTCGGTAGGAGTATAGTGCTTCCTAACACCAGCCACTGCGGAATGGGTGTCTCTGACTTTAAAAATGAGTTGAATATGCGGGCCAAATGTTGGTTTGTAGAAGTAAACTTCTTCCACCAGAATTTCTTGATACAATCTGGCACAGCACCGGAAAAGTTCTTCGTTCCTCTCAGTGCTTTTTTCACCTCTTCGGCAGTGATTGATGGACATTCATCCTCAGATTTTATGAGATTGTCGCAAAATTCCTTGAGGCGGATGATATTGTCAGTATTTTCTTTCAACTCTTGTGTTTTCGGGATCTTGGATACCTCTCTCCAAAAAGTCTCTACCTCGTTGGGCGTGGGTGGACTTTTGACAGAAACAGCGTGATCATTGAACAGGCGAGATGTGTCAGCGAGAAACTGTTGATTCTCCCTGATCCATCTCTCCCTCTTCTGTATTCTCCTTCTTGCGTCAGATAACAGCCGTACTTTGTCAACAATATGCTGCTTGATTGTCAGCAGCTTTGACTTGTTTAGTGTGTGATTCAAGGTCCTCAGTTCTTGGGCGAACTTTCGAACCCTTTCCGTGAACGGTCTACCAGATGTTATGTAGTCAATCACACAGTGAACGCGGGACGCATTCTGTCTTGCCCATTTAATCTTCTTGTTCAGTTGATGTAAGCGTCTTTTGGTCTTTTGATCCATCGTTGGTTTGAGCCTTCGATTTAAATCAGCCAAAGCTCTCGCAGCACCATAAACTGAGCAACTGATGGTCCAGAGGTCGGACTCTTGCGAGATTTCTCGATGAAGGGAGGTATCCATTCCAGCCAGATCTTGGGGCTTAAGAGGAATTTTCACGTTAATGTTCCTTCTTGTCCTGAAATCTTGATCATCTCTAAGAAGGTGCCTGCTTTCCGTGGTTGGTCCTGATGTCGCTTCTTCATCTTCGGCTGCAGCTTGATCAAGCAGCGGTTGGGGAAGCGCTCCGCGTACATATCCATTTTTCCAGAGGTAGGCACGTTGATTTTGCAACGATTGAATCGAAACGTGCTGAAGCGCTGGGTGTTTTTGGCACCACAGAGTATGCATACGCGCCATAAAGCCTCGGTGAACAGGGATAATAATGGCATCGTAGCAGTCTAGCAAGTCATCCTTGAGTTGATTCGTCCACTCAATGTGGGCGTTTCGCCGGTTCGTCGTCGTGTTTCCATCTAAATTATTTTCAGCACCCCGAACTCTAGGATTATCGGCATTGTTTGCCGACCCATTGTCGGGTGCTCTGCGCGTTCGATTGTTTTGAACCGCATTTACAATTTTTGGGTGTTTTGGTGGTGTCATTGTTGTTCCCACGAGCATCTAGGGAAAGGGTTCGTCCATCCTTGTAGAGCCCCGCATGCAAGGATAAGGCTGCATACTCTGAGAGGTCGCCTGGTATCCCAGAGTCACCGTTTAAGACACCTACCCAGGTGCCATTCAGCTTTCGGCACGGTTGTCACGCCTCCGCTTAGGGTTTATTCCTTCGGGACCATCCCTGGACAATTGTCCGCGAATGCTTATTAAATATTGTAACCATATTCAGCAGAAACCCTTGGTACAGGGACCCTCTATCCGCAACCCGAGGAAGCGTTCGGTGGCTTTGTCATAGGCCCTTCAGTTCTATTCCAAAGGAATCGAATCCGAAACTATATATATATAATATATGCTAATCGGAAAAATTGCACCCGCTCCCAGCGTTACAGTCTGCGGTGAACTTAATACCATGATCCGCCAAAAGTCTCGTGCACCTTGAGGACACGGAACGACCCAAGGACGACCACATTCTGCATATTCCCCGCAAGTATCTCAGAATTTTGTTGACGGTGTTTAAGACGATTAGCTCAACAGAATATTCAGGGTATAACCGTCGCAACTCCCTTATAAGGTCTTTATACCTCTCTTTCTTTTCATTCTCCTTGGCCATGACATTTTCCAAAGCTGGAGCCGAAAATTCGATAAAGAACATTTCTCGTTTCTCAAAGTCAAGAAGAACTATGTCAGGCCTCGAGTTCGCAACACATATGCGGCACTTCTCATTTTCGACAATTGATTCAATTTCCCTATGAGCGTTTAGTGGAGCCGTATTTGGGCTGATGCCGTAAGAGTGACACAGATGGTAATAAAGCACTCTTAGTGCCGCATTGTGACTTTAGATGTAGGTCGTTCCCGCATGAATTGGGCAACCAGATAGTATGTGTCCTAGATGCTCGGGGTGTGCATGACACGCTCTGCAGCTATCATCCGGAATGTCTTGGCTCAAAATGTGGCGATGGTATGCTAGAGTGGAAATGGCACCGTCTTGGCATGCCAAAATGAAACCCTCCGTGCCGGACTTCAATCCGGGTGATTTAAGGAAAGCAAACGTTAGCTCATACGACATCGACAGATCCTCCACATTTCTGTGGAAGATGCCATGCATGTTCTTCTCGAGGAGCTGCTCACGGAAGTTTTTCTCCTGTGTTTCTTAATCCGTGCCTTCAGGAGTGAGTACTCGAGATGCATAAGATTTGATGCACCTTGCTCATCCCTGATATTGAAGTCAAGGCCGAGTGTTTCAGCAGCCTCCGCTGCTGCTTTGTAGAGAAACGCCCCTTTGCCCACTTCTGCCTGTTTCCTGACCAATTTAAGAAGAGGGTCTTGTCCATTTGCGACTATATGTGCTGTACCCAAAATCATCCTGTTGTGAAGACATTCAAGATTTAGTATTCCGCGACCACCTTGACGGCGTGAGATGTAAAGTCGCGGGACAGAAGGTTTAAGGTGCATGCGTTTGTTCATGAGCATAACCTTTTGGGACTCGATATCGAGGGATCTGAGCTCGTCCTTCGTCCATGGAACCACTCTAAATGAATAGAGTACTACCGGGACGGCAAGCATGTTCTTCGCAGATACTTTGTTCCTCACCGACAGTTCAGACGACCATATCCGTCGGATGAGACGTTTGTATCTGAATCGGAGAGTATCCCTTATAGATGTCACGTCCTGAACTCTGCTCTGTGACACGTCCAGGTATGTATAGGTGTCCCCAGCGCCACGGTGTCGTATTATGTTTCTTTCGATCAGCTTAGGGTCTTCCCGGATGCTATTAAGTTATCCTTTCTTCAAGTAAACCTTGGCGCATTTTTCTAACCCGAACTCCATTCAAATCTCTCGAGTGTACGCTTTGACGAGATTTAGAGAAAGGTGACACATCATTTAGGCTAGCTTTGAAGATCTTATACAGAGTGTTCAGACAAGTTATTGGCCTGTAATTCTTAGGGTCAGCTAAGTTGCCTGCCTTGGACAGGAGCACTGTGCGCCCTCTCACCAACCACTCCGGAATAGGATCTTCCGACTTTAGATATGTGGTGAAAATGCGGGCCACATGCTGGTGGGTTGAGGGACACTTCTTCCGCCAGAAGGTCTCGATAGTTCTCCTAGCGTTAGATAGTACTCGTATTCTGTCAACAATATGGTGCCTAATGGTGAGTAGCTTTGGCTTGTTGAGTGTGTGATGACAGATCCACAGTTCGCGCGCGAGCTCTCGAACCTTGGCAGTGAAAGTCCTGACAGATGTTATGTAGTCAATCACGTACTGAATGCGGGACGCGTACTGCCTTGTCCAGCCTATCTTTGTGCTGAGTTGATGCATTCGTCTTTTGGTCTTATAATCAACCGAAAATGCGAAAGCTCGGGGCGTTTCTCGCACCACAGAGTATGGAGTCGCGTTATCAAACCTTTTCGTTCAGGGCCCATACTTGTATCATAGCAACCCAGCAGGTTATCCCGGATTCGATCCGCCAACTTAACAGTAATGAGATTCTGCCGGTGCGTCACATTGACTCTGTCTTGATCGGCTCCCAGAGTCACCGTTAGAGACACCTGACCCAGGTGCCAGTCAGCTTTCGGCACGGTTTTGACGCCTTCTCTTGGGTATTTAATCCTGCGGGTCCACCCGTGGACAATTGTCCGTGACTGCTTATTAATAAGTTTGGCCATATTCAGCAGAAGCTCTTGGTACATGGACCCTCTATCCGCAACCAGAGGACGTATTCGGTGGCTTTCTCATATATATATATATACTTACAGAAGGGTTATACAACCACCGCAGGGGGCTCCAACTGGGTGCAACTGCCATTTAAAAATTACACCGGCTCCCAGTAGAACCGAGGTAAGTCTCACCTATGGCCACGTCTCACAACCGTGAGATAAGTGGTCACAGGACTTCATGAAATCACAACGACAGGCCGGCGAAACCCACGTGTATTTTGAGAACACAAAGCGTCCCAAGGATGACAGTTTTCTGCATCCATTTAGCAAGTGCCTTGGAATATTTTTGGCACGCGTGTATGGCTTTAAGGTTACGAAACAGTGATAGTTTCGCACCTCCAAGAGCACCTATCACGAGCACATTTACTTGTACAGAATTTTTTGGGTACAGTCTTTGCAGCTCCCTTTTAAGGTCTTGATACCTCTCCTCCGTACACATATATATTCGTTTAATGTTTTTCTACAGTCTTTCATTGATGGTTCATATTATGCGATTAATTTGCATCAAATATCATACATATTTACTATTTGTTAACTATTTTATTAAGTATTCAATTTAGTATTCAACTTAAAAAAAATCATCAAATCACAATACCTGCTTTTTTTATGCATTTGGAATTTATGCACAGAAAAAACAAAATGTAAACTTTACAGCACGATTTCAGGGTAATTTTTACCTGCGCAAAAATTCAATGTTACCTACTTGAAAATTACCCGCAACAAAAATTCACTTGTTCTTTCTGTGTCATATATTTTTCATTGCACAATAATTTTTGTTTGCCCTCCCGTCCTCAACCTGTGTCTGTTGTTTTCGCATTCGCAAATGCTCTCGCCCCAGGCGGAAGACGATCGAGTTTTTTGCGCGCTTAATTCAACCTGCGCTGGCTCGCTCATTTTCTGCTTAAAAAATCTGAAACTTTCCAAAAAAATTCGCTTTACACTTATGAAGAACTTCTCCGCGGAAAGTTGTTTCAACTCGAAAATTCTCTGGATGCTTTTTTCGCCGAACGTGAAGAAGCATCTAAGTAAATAGCTATTGACAAACGTCGACATATTGTTCAACAATTAACCTTCGTATGCACGAATCGAATTCCGTAGGTAACGACAGAGTATAATATGCTTGGGGTTCAAATGTCAAGTCATTTTGTTGAAACGAAAAAAAGCAACGGCGAGTTTATTTTTAAAAACGCATATAATTCCGCTCGTTGAAATTCGCAGTTTATATTTTATTTCTCACAAAGTTGAAAACGGACAACAAATTTTTTACACAAAAATTGTGCTCTTCATTAAGGTCTATATGCTCATATTTTCTTCGAGACGTTTTTCTGTTTAATTTGAGTTTCAGATAATTTTTCGCGTCACTTATCTCGAATGGGAGGCAAGTAATACAAAGCCGAGCGTCCAGTCACGTCGGTTATTGCATCCGAGACCTCTATTCATAATATGCATCGATCTTGAAACAGATGTATTTTCATTGCCTTATTTTTATAATTGAAAAAAGTGCGCATTCTAGCGTAAAGTGGTTCCAAGAAAATTGGTAGATATAATTTAGGCGAAAAATTTTGAACGCCGATTTCACTAAGCAAAGTAAATTCATAAATAATGATTAAAATAAAAAAAACATATCAGAGGAGAGAGGTGGGCCAACACGGAAAAAAGTGGATAGTCAGATTCGCTTTCATGCATTGTTAACTTGCAGTTTACTTGTTCACTTTGTACAAGAAACAATTCAAATGGTTTCTGATACTGTATGAGATAGTTATCTCGAAATATACAAAACCTAAAGTCAGCATTACTACTTCAAATAGTAAAAAGAAAGATTAAGGAGCTTCAATAACTATT
>CAKNWT010236387.1:0-17262 GCA_932066315.1 Andricus coriarius
TTAAAAAAAAAAATATATATATATATGTGTGTGTGTGTGTGTAAAATTAATTAAATTTGCTTGAAAACACGTTTTTCCCACATTTACAAAAAATGGTAACCTGCACAAATTTGTTGTTATAATTTCTAATTTTTAGATATTTTTTCAGTATAAAAACCTATACCTACGAAAAATTCGTGACAATATACGCGCCCATAGGGTAATCTTTTGGAATAAAAAAAAAATTGCAGTACTTTTTTTGGACGCCAAACCAGAACTTTTTTTTCGGCTCAAATAATAATTGGATCCTGGTTTTAATAAATTACTAAAATAAATAGAAAAGCTCGAAAATAAATAAATAAAAAGCATCATCTATTAAATAATATAACTTTACTAATGATTGCATTAAAAATATCACAATTTTCCACAAAACTGGTTAAATTATACTACAAAAACTATACCTATAAAATAATGCCTTATACGCGACTTCAATTTAAAATATTAAATACAGATTCCTTAAATACCTTAAAATCAAGCATACATAATAAATACAGTATATAATTAGTTTTAATTAATTCTAAGAAATTCCAATGCTTCAAAATTGTTGTAAAATATATTATAATTTTGATAGAGAGTTAAAAGAAGAATGTGGTTTATCCGGCAATTTACGAAGAATTGGAGTACTTGAATTTGATGGAAGAGAGAAGGAGACACTTTTAGTAGTTCACGTTTTCGACACTTATACCTACAACGGAGATATAACGGAGTCCGAAGGTAATTATTAAAAATCTTTTTATAAATATTTGTATACCAGAGCATGTAAGGATATTTAGCCTTTCGACTACTCACCTCACTCAAGTTTCATGCACTACACACTGGGTCCAATTGACTATCGTTTTTTTCAATAAGTGCATTTTAAAACTAAAAACCGATTTCAGCAAAAAAAATGTTGAACACACTCGAAATATTGCTGAATATGATAAAATAATAATATTGTGAAAAAACAAATGTCCCGGGTCATTTTGACCCAGGGTGTAGTCGAAAGGTTAGCTAAAAACCGAGTACCCTAATAATATCACAATATCGGTCTAATCTTATCAGGACGCAAGTGGCCTTATCTTTAACATTGAAAATAAATACTAAAAGATGAAAAGAGATGATTGATGATATATTGTTATTTATAATTTTATAGAAATGCTACCAAAATGGTACAACACAGAGGAAATTCCTTTCAGCGAGATGAAAGTAGATGCTCACATTTGGTTTCCTCACATGCTAAAAGGAAATTTGTTCAAAGGCTACTTTCTGTACCAAGGCGAAGACACTCTCATCGATCACAAAATAGAACTTTTAACAGAACTTGATGATGTACAATAGTATTTAATTGTAAGTAAAATCATTTTATATCTTCATTTCGTTATTCCAAATTATTTTCCTTTTTTTTCGGCAGGGACGTTTTCGATTTTAGAACAGTAATAACGTTGCAACGTGTCACTTATAAACAGTGCCTTAAAATATAATTAGTTGCTTATCCTCGCTAATTCTCTTTTATTTATTAAAATTATTCTTATTATTATAATCAACAATACAATTTTAACATTACTATAAGTTGTTAATTACCCGAAATATTTAAAGAGATCATAGGTTGAAAAATGATATCAATTTAACGTGTTTAGCAAAAAGCTTTAACTAACACCTAATGCACCTCGTTTTTCTGACTGTTAAAAAAATTATGTCTACTGACTATATCTTTGGAATCATCATTGAACCAGTATACATAATGAATTATTGCATAATGCTAGTATATTTTGTTTCTATCTATTGCTGTTTTAAAAATAAGCATGTAATCTTCACAATGTCGATTACACGACAATTCAAACAGAAAATCGTCGATAAGGCAATATATAAAATGTTGAGTGGACGAGCTTACTTTTTTTAATTGTTAAAGGATGATGAATTGAAAGTGAGAATGCAAAACATTTTTCATATGTTACAGTAGAATTATACTGCACGGAAATTCTGATCTGAGAGGTTAGAATTGTCTTACGCACTATATTTGGTAAATAATTTCAGAACAGCGAAAACAGGCTCAAATATTTTTTGTACGTCCTGTCGAGCAATAATACTATATTGTGTTTCTTCCAAAATACACACGAAAAAGCGAGGAAACCATACTCGTGTTACATAAAATTTTAACTTTAACTAAACGAAAGTCTTCTAAATTCTAAGGAACCAATTACAGACACAAAGATTAAAAACAACATAAAATGGCTGAAAACATGAAAAAGCTTAGTGCCTTTCTTAAAACTATATTTTGTTCTCACTTTCGATTCATAACCGGATCACAAAGGCAAGACTTAAGCGGCAGACCAGTGTTCCGACCTCCATAGAAGAGTGTACATATTATGCTTCAAATCTTCCGCCTCTAAACTACCAATCGGGGAATCAGTGTACCTTGAAATTAAACTTCTATACCCTTGACCCACCGTTGCCAAAACGATTCTCTTTTTGTTCGTAGATTTAAAAGAAACAATTTGGCAGACTTCACCCTCAAAAGGCCTGAATACAGTAATTGGTCTGAGTGAATTACACTCAGCAACAGCAATACATCCCCAGGTAGTTCCAATATAAAGTTGATTCATACAGGTCTCAAAAGCTGTAATCTGGCACTTTTCAGACGTTAGATTTTCCTCTATCGAGATCGACTTCAAACTCTCGGAGCAAGGCACCAGTTTGGACATGTCGAGTTTATTCACTATCTGCTTACAATCCATATCCCACTGATACACAATACATCCTGGATAAGTATACGATAACACTGAATTCTCTGCGCTTAATAAGTAAGTTGCAAACAAATTTTTGCCAGCTGCCTCTTCTGGCACGTGAGACGCCTCCACAGTGTCTATCAAGCTTCCATCTTTTAGTACATAAACAGTTATTTTCCCGAAACTTTTACCAACCCACAGTTCCACAATGCGTCGCTTTTTGTACACAACTGCCAGAGAGTAGGTCTTTGTATTATTCTTGGACTCTCCAACGATTTCAGTCTTTTTCATCTGAGTGAAAGAATTTGATATCAAAAATATTTTCCCACTGTAGAGAGCCACCGCAAATTGCTTCATCTGCTCAAGGTGAATCAATCCCACAACCTTTGAGTCTTTGTCGTGATCAGATTCTAGATAATAGCTGCCAACACAAGCAAAGTTTGTGCCAAGGTAAACATGAATCTGCCCTGCATTGTCGCCAATCCAAATGTAACCATCCACTCCACACATTGCTAATGGTATCACTGGAGTATCTATTCTCACATGTTGCAACCATCCTTTCTGAGTCCCAAGCAGAACATCAACTTCTCCATTATTGTGACCAAGCCATATTTCGTCACCAATGATGTTTTCTTCCAATGGTCTGCTGGACATCGTGATTGCCGTCACTCTAGTTCTCTCTGCCAAAAGAGTTACGTCGATTAGATGAACGAATTCGGGAGCAGATGCGATGGAAACGATTTGACTTGCAGTTGGTCGATCTTTTGGATTTTGAGCCCAGCAGATGACCATTAAGTCGAGAGCATAACAGGGATGCAACAAGTCCCTGTAAGTCAAGGGCGGTCTTCCCCCTTCAAGAATGCACTCTTTCACCGCCTCGTGTCCTTCGAATGGTTGTCTCAGGGTAATCAATTCATAAATAAACATTCCGAACGAAAATGAATCCACTTTCTCTGTATATTCTTCCTCGCCGTTATACTTGATTATCTCCGGCGCCATGAAGCCTTCCGTTCCTCCAAAACCTTTAGCACCAGATGGCAGAGTCTGTCTGGATATACCATAATCGGCCACCTTGACATGCACAGGGTGATCTGGGTGGTCTTGAAACGGTAAAGGCATTTGCCAGACTAGAACATTTTCCGACTTCAAATCCCTGTAAATTACATGCTGCTGGTGAAGATACTCGACGGCTTTCGCTACTTGTAGAATGATAGCTTGCAAAGTGTAGGGATCCAGTTTTGCACCAGATCGTCTGTAATTTTTCAGTACGTTATCAAGTGCCCCTTCAGGTGCCAAATCGAGAACAAGAGCTAGTGGACTAATGACAATACCTACAAGAGGTACGATATTAGCATGTTTTAAAGTTAAAAGTATATTTAATTCCTGTCTGGCCGTACAGTAAGCTTTGCAAGCGTATTGTAGCGGATCTCGATCCCATTTACTTTGGGCTGCTTTGTAAGCCAGAACTGCTGATTGTTTGGAATTTGGACCTGGAGGAACTGGTTGCAGCATCTTCATGGCCACATCCGCCCTGATATGTGTGCCAGGCAGACGACAAGTGCCTTTAAAGACGAAACCGAAAGCACCTCGTCCCAGCATTTTTCCTCTTTTGATTTCATCAGATTTTATCAAATGTTTTGAACCAAGATCCATGAAAATTATGTCAGGAGCTACGTGTGATAAGGGTATATCTGAGTGCTTCGGGCAGCTAATGGTTTTATTGCTATATGCCGATAAAATGCATTCCTCGACCATCCAAGAGTAGGCAAGTGTTCCCTCGGATTGAAGAAAATGCTTGGAGACATCTGGATTTCCCTCGAGTGATGGCATTCTACTTGACGTTGAACTATCATCGTGTCCCACACCACTATCACCATCAGACTTGTAGCTATCCTGACTCTGCCTTTCCCTGTTTAGATAGTACCTTTGAATCTCTTCATTTTCCTGATCAGTGCTCTCATTGTCGCTCTCCCCATTATTTAGCAAACACCGTGGACAAGGAATTAATCTAGTGACTAGCAATTTTCCCTCCGAAGTGTGAACAAATCGAGTTCCTAAGGTGGGATACCAATCTTCGAGAAGAATGTCGATGTGATCAACAATCAGAGCTAAAAGCTGCGGCATGCTCTCTGGCTGAGGATCTACCACGATTGCTTGGTATCCTATCGGCTCTTTATCTGCCGAATCGGAGGCAATTGGTTGCTTCACGACGAGAGTATCGACTGGGAACCAGATCTCCAGAATCGCACTGTTCTTCAAATCTACCGTGCACCAAATTCCATCCTGTTTTAGTTTAAATTTGTACTGCCTATAATCGTAAGGAGAGTTCTTTAAATTGCAGTTAACTTCTTTTAAACGCAGGAGTGATACACCTGCATAGCGAAGTTCTAGCCCAGTCTGCCACAATATCCACTCGGCATGTGTGTCCAGCATTGATGCAAAGATTTTCTCATCGACTACATCTTTGAAAGGTGTTAGGAGAGACATGACAACATCTACAATGGCTTCATCTGCCAAGATTCTGGTGATGAGTCTAGACCAGAACCCACTTGGAAAATAAGACATCAAAAGCAATCTCGTGATTGAACAATCTGACTGAGGTCTGGACGTCAAGTAAGAGCATTCAAGGTTTGCTTTTTCTGCACTCCCAGAATTTGGAAAGGGAAACATGGGGGATGTGATGATCTTCTTCGATCTAGTGTGCCAGCCTCGAGTTTTCACCGGAATTTTAATGATTTGATTGTTTCTTAAAATATCCTCCTCTGTTGGCAAGAGCGATGGTATCAGTAAGGTTCGATAATCCCAAGTTAAAGCGACTTCGAATTTATTTAGAAGACTAACAATGTAGCCTTGAGTATCAACAGTCGATATAGTTGAGGATTTAAATACATGTTGAATATCGTCCAACTTCATGACGCCAGACCGAGCAAAGGGGTTAATCTCTCTGATGGTTACAACATGAGCAAGCATGTCGCAGAGCCACTGGGGATCCAGAAAGTACAGATCCTTGAGAGTAGCGTCATCATAATGGAGAATGATACCATTCTCGTGTAAGAACAATGTAGCCTGATGAAGTTCCGCAGGATCTCTGAACGATCGACGTAGTTTTGTAAGTTCGTTTTGAACCCCGGTGTAATACTGATCCGCTCTGAGAACTGGATCTACACCAGAAAGTCTTCTATCATGAGCAAGCTGCACCACAACATCTTCGAGAGCAAGGTAACTCGCAGGAACTCGTTGTTCTAGGAGTAGTTCTTTGCTTCCTGGTGACCTGAGACTGAAAACCACGTCATAAATCAAATTGCAGAGCATTTTTATATTATGTCTTGTTTTGCAGCTAACTTCTATCGTCTCCATGACCCTGGGAAGTCCACATTTCTCAGCATCGACGACATTGATGAATTTGTCTCGAATGTGCTGCTGTAAGACTTCGCTCTGTTCACTAGAAATATCGTAATGAGTCCCTACGATAATGACCGGAGAATTAGGTGCTCTGCTCTGTATGTTCACAAGCCACTGAAAAATCTCGGCGACGCCCTTAAAGCTGTCGGTGATTTTCCAAACAACTAGATAAAGGCTACGTTTAGAAAGGAAATACTGATGAGTTGCGTAGTATTCTTTCTGTCCACCAAAATCCCAAGTTCGGAAATAAACAGCGCCGTGAGAGGATTGACCTCGGACTTTTTTCTCGTACATCCAATCACCAATATCAACACCAACGGTTGATATTGTCGTACCTCGAGCGGTTTTAGCGTTTATATTTTTGTTCCCCATTCGCTTCGCCCAGTGATCAGCTGCTTTCTTCTTGTTGGGCACTTCTCCCTCTTGTCTTAGTTGTTCCAGCAAACTGGTTTTCCCGATACCTTGAATACCAACAATCATGAGCTTCATTCTTGCATATGGTTTTGCATCTTCTAGAATCGACTTTAGATAACCAATGACGTCCATGGTTTTGTATTTCTTTGACTCTATCATCGTTTTCAGAGGCTCTTGTAGTTTGCACCCTTGAGTGTTTAGGTTCCACAATCTCGAAAGGAGTCCCATCTGAGGTGGGAGTTCTACAATATCGGTGTTGCCACTTACATTCAAGACAGAAAGGTTGCTGAGCTCGTAAATATTGTATGGGATTTCTTTGAGATGATTGCTGCTGACATCCAACATACTAACGTTAGGAAAGAGGAGGTACAACTTTGAACCGGACTGTGCCACTCTCGTGTTTTTATCGCCGTTCTCCTCCTCGATGTTAGGAGCTTCCCCATCGTCAACAGAAGTTAGTTGAATTCTGGTTAGCAAATTGTTCGCCAAAACGAGAGTTCTTAGGCTTTCTAACCTTAAGTGACGTCTGTGAATACAGACAGACATGAGTACAACATCACGCAAAGATGTTGCGGTATGCCTATTGTTGGGAACAATCGGCGATTGAATGTTAGAGGCGGGACAGTAACAAGCAGTGGTTGCTTGCTCCATTGAATCTGCATCTGCATCGACTTGGGGCAAACTTGGCCAGCACGAAATCTGATTGTTGGATAGATCCAATTGCTTCAAACTCGCTGGATACGACGTAATGTGGCTCATTGATCTCAATGAATTATAAGCCATGTTCAGTCTTACTAAACTCACTGCCAAACATGGCAGAGCTACGGGGATACTGTTGAACAAGTTGTGCGCTAAATTTAGTGAAGAAAGAACGGATCGTATCCCAGGCTCCGTATCATCAGAGATTTTTTCTGAAATTTGTACAGACTTGGTCCAAACGTGAGGACGTTCCATTTCTATGACCCGGGCATTGGCGATGTTTGTAAATGAATCCATCGAGTCGGAAGAGTCTTCTCGAGAAAAATCAATTTGTGCAGCTAAGTTGCGGAAGCTAGGACTGTTACCCAGTGCATCTTCTCGTTCCGACTTCTTCTCAATGTTTTGAGACACTTCGCTCGGCAGATCGCGTAGAAGATTAAAGGAAGCGTTCAATTCCTTTAACTTTGGCGCTCTCCATAAATTGTTTGGAAGGCACTGAAGTTTATTGTTAGAAACGTCCAGAATTTCTAGAGCAGGAAAGTTCATTAGAAACTCTGGCAGTTGCTCTAAACGGTTATCCTGCAGAAACATCTCTTCCAAAACTGGACAGAGTTTATCTTTAGGATTTTTTGAATCTGCTGTTAGTGCATCTATTTTATTTCGGGCCATGTTCAGGTACTTCAAACTTTGAAGGTAGAAGACCATCGACGGTACGGATGTTATAGAATTGTGTGAGATATCTATCCTTGTAATTGCGTAGAGCACCAGATCATTGTTTTTTGCGCTGAGCTTTTTATTGACATGCAAAACTGCGTCTACGAACCATTGAGACCTGATTTGAGAGAGCCGACACTGTTGATTGTGCCAGTTAATCATCGTGGGAACATTGGGAAATAGCGTAGAGTAGGTGACATTGCCAAAAGTGGAGAGAGCGGAAAAGTGAGACGACTGAGTGCTGTCAGTCATAGCTTTTTTATTGATTTTATACTCAGAATCAGGGTGTGCTTTTATCGAAAGCAGCTTTGCGGTCAAAGTTTCATCGCGATTTTGTGCTGCGATTTTCAGAGCCTTGCACTCATTATCTACTGCACCGTGTTTAAGTAAAAGATCCGCAATCTTGACGTCGCGATTTTGACAAGCAATGGCTAAAACGGTAGAATAACTAGATTCCGGATCTGATTGATCATAGAGAACTTTTACTGGTAAATTAGGATTCGCACCAGCTGAGAGAAAAGCTGCCACCACGTCCATATGTCTTCCCTTTACTGACACATGTAGGGCCGTTTCTGTATTATTATTACAATACAAATCTAAATTTAAAGGACAAATCGTATTATCATCCTTCTTCTCGGACGATTTACTCCTAAAGTTTAAACTCGACATGAGTCTCTGAATGCCGCTCGATATTCGCCGCTTCGACATCGGCACCGGTGTCGTACTTCCCGCTTCCTCTTCTTTAATCTTTCGTGCTTTTACTTTGTAATTTAAAAGAGTTTCCACGATTTTAAAATTTCCTAACATACTCGAGATATAAAGAATATTCTGACCAGTGACGTCTTGCGTATTGATATCAAACGGCATTTCATATTCGAATTCTCCAGAGGGATCTTTATACCTTTGATATAAATTCTGGGGATATTCGAACTTGAGCAGAAGATCAACGACAGAGTGGTGGCCATTGATCACAGCCGCGTGAATTGGCAGCCACTTTTCGACAGTTAAAGATTGAACTTGTTTTGGAAACTGACGGAGAATAAGTTCGACTATTTCTAGTTTACCGTTATAACAAGCTATATACAAAGGGCAGTATTTGGTGACGGGATGTATCCTGCAGTCCGCACCATGGTCCAAAAGTACCCGAACAATGTCCTTGTGACCCATTTCGCACGCAATAAAAAGCAAAGTATTCGCACCATTTGGTGCTAAGTTGACGATGCTTTCTAAATCGCTGGATTGACCCTGGATTATGTTTTTAGCTGCTGACGCATCTCCTTGCAAACACGCTGCTCTTAAGGAGGCGTGAGTCGCTACTCTTTCGAGTTCGTATTTCTCCTCGGCTTCTTTTAACAAAGCTGAACACCTGAGATGCTCACTATTCTCCGAAATATCCAAAGGAGTGAAGCCGTTCTTGTCGCAAACACCCAAGTCCACTTTGAACTCGAGAAGCTTCTTGATATTGGAACTGTGTCCATGCTCCGCGCTAATATGCAGAGGAGTTCTATACTGACCTCGAGGACCGCAGGCTATGTTTGGATTGGCACCTGCAGACAAGAGGACTCCTAGACATCGTGAATTTTCTGTTATAGCTGCGGCATGCAACGCTGTTCGACCCCACGAATCTTGACTGTTTATGTACTGAGCGTGTTCGCCTCCAAGAAGATCCTCTAGAAGTTCGGCATTGTCCCAGAGAGTAGCTTGATGGAGTAGACGACCGGGGAAATCTTCGTCGACGGGAGTGTAGTCCTCCATTGTGGTGACTGAAATTTTTTAGACTTTAGAAAGCGAAAGGGAAATAAATTTTCGTTCTACTTTTTTAATTAAACTAACATTTTATGCAGCTGTATATTATTTTTCTAAGAACAATAATTTTCAAGGAGACAAAAAATAAAAAATAATTGTCCAAATTATTTTTTAAACGTCAAATTTATTTATTTAATAATTGTTCGTTTTTTAATCAAATATTCCTATTGTGTAAAAGTTAACTTATTCAAAGATTTTACTTTACATACTGAAAACTTTAGTTTTTTATACATAAATACTTGTGCATGATTGGGTGGAAATCAGACAGTTGACAATATGTCACGCTTGTGTTTGGAGAAATAATTGTTTTAATTATAGGGTTGTATCAATAAGCCCACGTTTTTGTAAACTAATACATTTGTCCTAATTATTTTTAGGTTTTTCGGCATCGAAATAAATTCGATATCTCTTAAATGGAAGCTCAAGATTTCGAAACTAAATATTTTTTGTTGGTTCTCACTATAATTAGTTAATTAAAAAGTATCAAACACTTTTTAAATGTCCTCGATTTTTTTTATCATCCAGGAAAAAGCAGTTTTTCATTAATTGTATATTTAAGAGTTTGATTTTCCCACTTGAAGTGATTAACAATTGAAGATTATTGAATATACTCCAAGACGTGAAAATTAATTACACATAATAATGTCTTTATTTGTTCAAAATAACCAATTTAGAAGCCCGAAAAAGATCGTACAATAATTCGGTGTTATCTGATAACACGAGTTTATTATTAGAAGAACCATATTTCGGAGGTAAGTTTTTGAAGAAAATATGAATAAAAAAATGTACTTCCTACCTGTAAAACACTTGAGTTATAGGATTTTTTAAAGTAAAAATATACTTTAAAATAATGATTTTTTTTTGATAACCTTGTCATCCGGCAATATAAAATTTATTTTCATTGAGCGTAGTTAGTTGTGAAGGAAAATAATCGATATTCCCATTATTTAATTTTTAAATATTTTTAAATAACTTTAAAGCAAAAAAATTAGGTATCACTTTTGGCCTCTACCCTCTTTAGTCTATGTTATATATGTTTTCAAAAATTACTGCGAATTTTCTACGTGAACAAATAATTTTGATCAAGTCAGAATTTTTCGAAATATGTACGAACAAAAATTATTTTTTTTTGTATTTGGTTAATGGTATACTTATTTACCATTTTTTTCAACAGTAAACTCACCACTATTTTTTTCTAATGTGAACATTTTTTTTACTTAGTCCTTAGGCCACTTCAAAATATGTAGTAAGAAAATTCAAAATTAGCATCATTATTATTTGTAAAGTTTCTGCAAACGGAACTAGAAAAGATATGTGGAAGACATTCTTTTAAATATAAAATAATTATTCCATTAACCTAATCCAAAAAATATAATATTTTTGTTGATATTTCAAAAAATTCTAACTTGATCAAAAATAATGTTTGCTAAAATGTGATTTTATATTATTATTTTTTATCGAAAACTATACACACAAAAAATTAGCAATAATTTTTGCACACATAGAAAACGTTGTATTTATAATGAAAATATCAGATTACTGTAAGGCACTCACCCGGGGGGGGGGGGGGGGGCTCATTTTCTATTGTTGGGGTATCGATACAAGAGGGAAGGGTCTAAAAATATTTCAAACAAGCGTTTCGTAATATATGAACTATGTTGTTCTGAAATACTTTTGAAAAAAATTGTAATTGAATAATTCTAACATTTTTATTTTTATCTATTTATCATTAATTTAATAAAACTGGCGTTAAATTAATTTAAAAGTATTACAAGACATAAGGCTTGAAGAGCCAACCTTTGTGGTATTAATGAAAAGTCAATACATGAGCAGGATATAATACTGCATATTTTCTGGAAGAAATTTGTAAAACATTTTTATGAATAATAAATTAGTTAAACCTGTTTTATGTGCATAGATAACTCACCATTAATTTGTAATCTTTATTATTTTATGTCTGTAGTACAATTTATATCAAATTGGAAAAATGACTTGAATTTTAAATTTAAAAAATTTTGCTTTAGAAATATAACAGATGATTTTCTTAATTTATTCGTCACTAATAGTCATCGATAATTGTTTTCTTGATCAAGAATTCAAATTATCATTTAATTTCAGTGATTTAAATAAATTTCTAAGATCTTGTAGAACATGCCAATATTTTAGATTTAGAATTTGCATAATAATTTCAAACAAAAATGTTATTCGATAAATTATTGAATTAGTAATTAATAATTATTTAATTAGTAAAATTAAATATTTATGGGAACTTTTGGATTTATTTTTTTAAATTGTCGACATTTCTGAAACCGAAAATTGAATTTTAATGTAATTTGGAGGTATCAAAGATGAAATTATACACTTGTAAAATATAAGGCTTTAACTAAAAAATTCAAAATATCGCCCCAAAAAAAGTTTCAACAAATTTTTGATTTAATTTTTGGTGAAATATTCCCCTTTTACTTTGTGTTAACTTGGTATAAGTGACCGTCCGCGAAGAAAGGGACCTAACGCGCGGTAGCTTCATTTTACAGAAAGAGCGATTTTTTAAATTATGAAACAGCAAATAAAAAATTATCGATAGGTGTAAAAAACTAAAAATCGATTTTTTGCGCATTAGATCCCTTCTTCTCAGACGATCACATATAAGGATTCCTCATGAAATCATCTTTCGTTAAAAAAAAAAAAAAACATGGATGGATACTCTTCTGGTTCCCTAGATATCGTCATTTGAATTTGACCATTCGCTACATCATGAACATATGTCTTCCGATATTATTTAATAATTTTAGAAACAAATTTTGTAAACAAATTCCCACTGTGGACATTTGAAGTAAAAAATGTATCTCTTGTCTCTAAATTATATTACCAGTAAATATTAACGTTGAAAATATATAATTCGTTATTATTTATTAAATTTATAATCAAATTGTATAAACAAATGATCACAGTATACTGACACTTTCATTTAAGAACAATTAAGAGAAAAAACGATTTCTTGTTGATTTTCAATGTCCACATCGACAATTAATTATACAATTTGTTTAGAAAATAAAAAAATAATACTAAATGATAAAATTTCCTTACTCAATTCTGATGAATCTCACTATAAATGTTCACAATCGGAATTTGTTTACTTAATTCGTTTCCAAAAGACATATATTTATGATCAAGCGTTACTTCCTCGATAAAAGTAAATAATTTAAATTCCTTAATATCCTTTAAAAATGAGCAATCTAAAATATTCAGCGTTTATTAATTGAACTTGTCCATAACAATCATCATTACAATTCAACCATTTTTTTTTATTTTGCGCACCCATAAGAGAGTCCTAAGTTTTCATCAAATTTTTAAACTAAAGGTGATTTCATAAGAAATCCTTATATCCCAATTTAACCAAAAGTAATATGGGGGTTTTATCAATCTTTTAAAACTTCAATTATCGGTTCCAGAAATGACGATAATTCAAAACGATTTAGCCCAAAAATTCAATATGGCGTAACGCTCAAAATTTTAAAAAATTTTCAAAATCCTTTGGGCCCCAAATGTCTCTTATATAGCACTATAATTTCAACAAGTTTCATTAAAATCGAACAACCACTTCCAGATTCTGATACTGATGACGTGTAATTGACTATTTTGCATATAAAAATAGTGTTTTTCTAAGAGAACAAATTCTACTATCCAATTAAATTACTATTATTTGAAATAATTGATATTTTCAAAATGAAAACTATTAAAAAACTTGCAATTTCGCACTATAATTGTCTGTATAATAATGTAAAGTTATCACGCAATATGAAAGTTTATAAATATAAATTTCAGATCCAGTGAAATGGTTCATGAAAAGCGAGAGCACGGAAAGAAGCTAAACATAATTTCTTTCCAGCCTGAGTTTCTCTTTATTTCATGAAGTTTAAAATTTATTGTTTACATCCTCTTATCTGCTTCTGCTTTGAAATTATTATGCAATAAAAACAAAACATAACCAAGAAGTGCATGTTTTGTCACCAACGAAAGTGATTGTTGCAGAAATTTATCACAAAGAGTAAAAAAATTAATATATTTCAATTTTCAAGTTTTTTAATCATAAAAATGTCAGTTTGAACGAACTTTAGAAAATTTGTAACTTCACTTTACTCCAAACAATAATATAAACAATGCACTTTTCTTAAACTATCGCCGGTAATAAACTCAAAACTACAAACAGAGAATAAAACAGATTAAAATTAAAAAATTAAAAAAACAAATTAACTACTCGGAATTGTGCAATACTAATTTTTCTAATAAAAAAACATAGTAACAATTTAAAATCTAATTAGTCATACCTTATGGAGGTGCAGTCAACCTGTCAAAAGTTAAGATTCCAATGGCATTTTCATTCTAATCGACGACAACTCACAGCATCGACAAAAATCAAATTTCGAAGAGACATTTGACAAGCCTGGAATAATTCCGCATCATACCATCATCGATTTAAAAATCAAAGCAAAGTTTTTATTCCTGCGGTTTATTATGGAGCATCAACACAGGACTGTCATTTCTAGGACAAGACCACAATTTGTTGATTGGCACCGTTCATGGCCATCAATAGTACGGACTTGAGACTACCGCAAATGCACCAGTTATCATTTTCACACTTTCACAGTGCTAAAATATACACTTGAAATACTAGGAACTAAGAAAGAAGAGGTGGAAAGAGGTTATGACACCAAGCCTCAGAGCCGCCATTTTCATTTTTTACTGCTGCCGCCTGCCACACAATCAAGCTAGGAAACCTTTTGAGAAGTTCGAAAATTTAAGGCAACCCATGGGAATTTTCGGTATTTTCTTTTGATTATATAACTTTTTATTATATGTTTTTATGTTTTTTGGCAGAAAGAGAATTTGTTAATAGGTTTTATAATTTATAAACCTTGTTTTTCTTTTAATTTTATTATTAAATTGCAACAGATGCACGTGCGCGAAGCTCGCGTTCACGTATTTCGATTTTTATTTAAAACTTTAAAAATAGAAACAATTAAAAAATCCATTAGCTAAATGTTTAAATATCACGTTTTTTTTTAAACAATAAATTGTAATTAATAATTTTGCACTGAAAGCGCTTGAAATAAAAAAAATATATATTTAATGATTTTGAATTGAAAACGTTCGAAATCAAACAATTTTAGATTAGGTGAACTTTTGAATAAAGGACAATATTTCGAATATGGAATGAAAAGGAATTGTACTTGTAACATTTCTAAATAAAAGCGTTTAAAATGTAATAATTGTAAATTGAAATATTTTTAAGAGAAGCCCGCAAAATTGAAAAATTTTGGACTAAAATTTCGAATATTAGACAACTTCATTAGTAAGGCATTAAAGTTTCATCTTTTCTAATTCAAAGCACTAAAACTTTGATAATTTTTTTTTAATTGAAGAATCTTGAAGCGTAGAAAACTTAATGATTTCGGATTAGAAATTTGAAAATTGGATCATTTAAATTTAAAATTCAAAGTCATTGAAATGATATTTTTTCTAATTGGAAGCATTTCAAATTAAGTAATTAGTTAAAATTTGGAACTAAAAACTAAATTGAATCTTTCAAATTCCAAGCTTCTGAAATTTTAGAATTGAATATTTTTATTACATAAAAACATAATTCAACATTAAAATTGATTAGACAAATTTTTCTAAGTTCAACACATATATCCACCGTCATTTTAACCGGTAGAATGGAAATTTTTTAAATTATAAACCTTTAAAGTTCAATTATTCTAAAAAAAACGTTTAAAATAAAAACTAATTTTAAATGTGAATGTTTAAAAATGAAAAAATTTCTCTTTATTCAAAACTGAACGAATTTTTAGTCGCCAAGAATTGCGATATTAAAACTTTTTTATACGCAAACCCTTTAAAATTTTAATTATTTTAATAAAATTTAAATCTCTTAAAAATTAAAACTTTACAAATTTTTAATTATAATTTTCAAAATGCAACCATTTTAATTTCAATTGCACAATGAAAACCTATGAAAGGGAAAAATTGAAAAATTAACGTAACGTCAAAATATTAACATAATTTAAAACTCGAAGGAATTGTAAGTGGCAATTAAAAGCGAATTGAATAAATTAAAATTGTAAACTTTTGAATAATTTTCAAATCGAAGCGATTAAAATTTGAAGGCTTGTAATTAAAAACTTAATTGAATCTTTCACATTTAAAGCTTCTGAAATTTTTTTTAAACTATAGCAAAAAGTCTCACAAAAATGAATATTTCAAAATTAATAAGATGCATTCAACACGTACTATAAATATTTTCACAAACCTGAAACAACTTTTCAGTAAAAACAGCGAGCCGAAAATATCGTCCGGGAGTGATACACCCAGTGTAGGCTGAAAGGGTTAAATTGTTATGATAAAAAAACTATAATTCAGCATTAAAATTGATTAGACAAATTTTTCTAAGATCAAAAAATAAATTTTCCGTCATTTTCACCGTTCAAAAAATTAAAATTTTAATCATTTGAAATGCAACCATTTTAATTTTCATTGCAAAATTAAAACTTATCTAAGAGAAAAATTGAAAATTTAGCGTTTCAGATGAAAAGTCAGATAATTTAAAATGCAAGGAATTTAAATTGTATTATTTATAATTTAAAGCCTTTAAAATTGAATAATTTTGAATTGATAACTTTTGCATCATTTTAAATCAAAAGTGAATAAAATTTGACAATTTGCAATTAAAAACTACATTGAATCTTTCAAATTCAATGCTTCAGGAAGTCTAGAACGTTAAATCGTTATAACATAACAAAAATTAGAATTTAACATTGTAATTGATCAGACAAATTTTTCTTAGATCAAAAAATAAATCCACCGAAAATTTCAATGTATTCTTTCGAATTTATTTTGCAGGTATTTACTTTAAAAATGTTTAATTATGAATCGTTTGAACAACAAAATTTTGCAACTATCAAGTCTTTCAGTTTGATATTCTACCATTTCGAAGAATTTAAAAAATCAGATAATTTTGTACATTTAAAATATAAACCAAGCCATTCAGAATATTCAAATCTAAAATTATGATTAAGTTTAAAACTGATTAAGACCCTAACCAATTTAGAATATTTAAATCTAAAATTATTGAATTTTAAACTGACTATCAAGCCTTTCCGTATGAAAATTTGCACTTTTCAAAGATTTAATAACGAATTTGTCCTTACATTTCTAATATTTGAATTCGAAACTACAATATCCTATGAACTTTGAAATTTCAAACACCTAATAATTAAGAAAATTCAAACCAAATATACATTTTCGAATAAGCTTTAGAAGCAGAAGAAACTTTAGTTTCATGGCCTCAAAAACTACCAGGTGTATACGCTTAAATCCGCTGTTTGCTCAGAGATGGCGGTAGTGAACATATTTAGCTACAATAGAAACGTCATCCTTTTTTTTGTGTGAGTTCGACACCTGGCTACATAAATCAGTGCACATA
>CAKNWT010236436.1:0-10322 GCA_932066315.1 Andricus coriarius
ATAAAAATTCTGCAGATTTACTATAATCAGATGAATACGAGTGTTATGATAAATTTGATGAAAAAAATGTTTCGCGTATTTTGCATATTGTTTGTTGGTCATATGATAAGATTATTGTGGGTTTTAATGACTGTCAAATTATATAGAGGAAACCATGATTTGGAACAAAAATATCAAGGTGTACCGTAATTTTTCAAAACTTGATGTCTTCTGAACTCAATTACACTATTGCGTGGAGTTTGACACCAATGGTTTCTCAATTTATATAAACAAAATTTTCATAAATTGAACAAAACGGAATATCCATGTGCAGCTGTCTCAATTATGCAGGTTTCTCAATTTATATAAACAAAATTTTCATAAATTGAACAAAACGGAATATCCATGTGCAGCTGTCTCAAATAAAAATACAATTCTTTATTTTGATAAAATTATATTTCATCAATGTGTGAAGTAATTTGCTGGTATCAATAGACAGCTTATATTTTTTTCCGTGTCGGGGGAAAAACGTAGTCGGGGAAAAAACCGGGAATTTCAAATTCCCTGATCACTAGACATCCTGTTTGCCTCCCGTACAATAGGAAACTAGAAATGGACTTCAAATTTCCAGCTCCCTGGAGAGAATTGTAGAAAACATGCTAATCCCTTTTGCCCCACAGCTTCAAGCTGTGGAATTGCTCTTAAAAAATGCATTTTTTTCCGGACCACCCTAGTCGCATCCCTGGATGAAAACCCACGTGCCAAAATCCGATTTGACGTGGCTCGAAAGCCGCATTTCCGGAAGTTGGACGTCACTGGTCCGGGTCGCATCGGAATTCCAAATGTCGCACCGAAATGTGATCGATTTGGCAGTGGACACGACAGGACAGGACAGGGCGATTCCGGGGGTATAAGCGAGGAATCGAGTGTTGAGTTCACACCAGCTCACATACTATCGTGCTTTTTGATGTGGGTGGGCAAGTGGGCAAACGGGCGAGAGGCGAAAATAGAGAGGGGAATATAAAGAGAGACAGCGATAAAAGGATAAAACGACCCGTCATTCTGTCCCGCTCGCTCTAGCGTGTTGTGTTGCCAGTTTGCCACTCCCTCGCGGTGTGCACCAACTTTGCTATTAATAAATAATGCTGCGGCCCGCATTACAACTACAGCTTGTAGTTCCGCTCTGAATCCATTCTTATTCTCGCATGAGCCAGAACCTGGTCCCAAAGTAACGAAAACATCACTTAAAGAGAGCGCCAAAAAAAGAGGACTGTCTTCTACTCTCTAAAGTTTCTCCAATAAAGTATAAAAACATCAATGGGAGATGATAGCGAAACACTAGCTTGGTTTTATGAAATATAGAGGGTTGAACAACTGAATCTTTCGCGAAAATTTTTAATTAAAAGGTTGAAGAAAATTGTATGATTTCATGAGTAACAACACAGTCCTTTTCTTCCACCGAAGATGTTTAAGAATTTTTTATTGTGAATTTTTGTATGCCTTACGGTCCACATAAAAAAATGTGGACCGTAAGACATAAAAAAATGCACAATTTAAAATTGTTAAAGAAAATGTTCGATTCGAATTGCATCTGCGTAGCTGGAAAGGAATTAACAATGAATTTTTAGCTTGACGAAATAAACAAATAATTGTTGAGTTGTAATTTCTGATATCGATATTTAATTAGGCAAATACCTTCGTTAATTGAACATAATCTCATAGAATTTCTAAGTAACCAGAAGCACCAGAAAATCAGGAACTAGTAAATTTGTATTCATACCGTTGAACCGTTCGTTGCAGTTTCTAATCGATTTCGGAATATTAGACTCCTCATTATGGAAACTTGGAATTAATTAAATTAATTGATTGCCCACGAGACCACTAGACATAGTTTCTTATTCTCGTAATTAGTTAATTGAATTAATGGCATCCACATAATTGCCCATAGTTGGAAGTCGAAGTATTTGCAACACTTGTAGTGTAACTTGGGTGAAGACATAAGGCTGAATCTAAAGTAAATAAAGTAAAAAAGTAAAGAAAGGAAAAAAAAGTAAAGAAATAAAACAGAAGCGAGAGAACCAGGACAGAGTTCTTCTTTAGACGAACCGACAAATTCTAACAAATACTTTTCCTTCAAACTCAATAATAAGTTTTTTAAGATTGAATTCACAATTGACACTTTTCATCCTAACTTTATTCATATACCAATATATATATTAAAGTTATTTATGTTTTTAGGAGAATGAGATAGAGGGATTTACCACTCGAACTTTGGATGAGATTAGAAAGGATTACCACGCACTTTGCAGATTATCAGAGATTAGAAGGAAAAATGTGCACCAGATGACGAGTGGTTAATCCCTCGCAGAGGAAAGAATAATATATTAAGAAAAGAAACTAATGCCAGCAGCAGCTGTATCATCTGTATTTTAAATCTTCGGCGGTGTCTTCAAAAGAGTGAACTATAGAAAATTGGGAAAATTCAGCAGAATATTGTATGACTAATTCATGACTTTACAGCCGTTTTACTAAACTTGGTTTAGAGAAAAAAGAAGAGCCGAAGGATGATCATGAAACTCTAAGAGTTGAAGACCAAATCGTAAAAAATCTCAAACCTTTTGATCAAGGACTTTCACTCAGACTTTAGATGTGATTACAGAGAATTATCTATACTTTAAATCTTCGGCGGTGTCTTCAAAAGAGTCAACTATAGAAAATGGGGAAAATTTAGCAGAATATTGTAAGACTAATTCACTGAGTATACATGACTTCACAGCCGTTTGCTAAACTTGGTTTAGAGAAAAAAGAAGAGCCAAAGGATAATCATGAAACTCTAAGAGTTGAAGACCAAATCGTAAAAAATCTCAAACCTTTTTATCAAGGACTTTCACTCAGACTTTAGATGTGATTACAGGGAATTATCATAAAACTCTTGGAGTTGAAAGACCAAATCGTATTAAATTTAAATAAATTTCATATCAGGTATTTACTACATAACAAAGGGATTAAGAGAGACTAAAAGCAAAATTGCACACCAGATTACAAGAAAGACCATTTGTTACCTACCAAATTCTTTTCAAAGAGGAAACTGACTACAGAAACCTATCAACTTTAAAAAAAATTGAATACAGCGCATTTACCACACTGACTTTGAATGTCAAGGAGATTATGAGAGATTGAAAGAAAGAGTGTCCACCAGATTACAAGAGTGGTCAACTATTCGGAAAGATAAAAAAGACCATTACAAAAGGCCTGAATGCCAGCAGCTCTATCATAAGCAATTTACAATCCTCGGTATCTTCAAAGGGTTGGGCCTAGACCGAAAAATTAGGAAAATCCGGCAGAACGTTAGAGAGGACCAGAGAGTGATAGTCGGCGGCGAAGATTAGAGAATTTCCGAATTGTATCGTGAGTTGCTCGCTGCTCCGAAGAACGATCGATTTGTTATGGAATGACCCCTCAACGAGTAGAGTAGTAGAGGGTCTCTCACTCGAACTCTGGATTGCTCTGGCTCTCCCTACGTCATTTTCGTTCTCTCTCTTCGGCATCTGCCTTCTCTAGCTATTTTTCTCTCTCGTCAACTCTACCGCCCTCTCACTCACACGACCCGGTGGAGGAAAGCAGACGAACGCTTTGTCGGCGCCCGCGGCCGAGATCAAAAGCGCCGACTGCTTCCTCTCCTCCGTCCCGTGAGCTGGCCGTGCCTCATCCTCTGGCCCCGTTCCCCAGCTCGCCACCAAACCGCAGAACGAGGGACCGGTAAAACCGACGCCAGGCTACGAGCTCGCGGTAAAACTGTATTATAGCCTTCCTTATATCCAGCCCTACGGACAGCCCCCATATAGTAACATGGCTGTAGCAGTGTAGCACGCAATAAATATCATCCGCTTATCTTTATTGATTTCAATTTAATTATTGCTCCGTTATTCTATGATACAGTCGAGTTTTTGTCCTCGCGGAAATGCACCCGCGAAAATTCATCTTCGATGCCTCCATTCGATCAACAGCTGCCTCAAGTCCCGAGAAATCGGATTAATCGGCACGGATGCTGGGTAGGAGCAAATTTGCATAGGGCTCTTCGCTTCAGGGAGTCAATTCTTATTGAAATTCTGTTAGGAGATAGAAAAAACGAAGAGTGGAGGCTTTTATGGTTGCAGGAACTTTTTTATCTTGATTTCCTGGTGGTAGAATCGAAAATAGTTAAGAGGAATTAAATGGAAGGGAAACTTAAATTCAGAGTGTTGTTAATAGTTCACTTGCTGATTATCCTGCTTCTAATTTAATTAAAGTCAGTCGAATGTAGACCAGATAGCTGAAATGGTTTTCAGATCAAAATTTAAAAGATTTCATTCTGAAAGCCAGACTATACGCAGAAAAAAATCGGTTAATGGTCCTATGTTGAAATAGTTTGTTTCTGTAATTGTTACAAGAATTTTCGATAAATTATACTACGAATTCCGTAGGTCTCACGAGATTTTCTGGAAACATTACAGAAACATGCATGCTGATTTCCGTCACCATTCTGTAAGATCAGTAACTTATTTTGATCCTCGTAACAAGGTAGCGCCTAAGATTTTTATCTTTTCTCCGTATCTCTGATTCTCCCAATTTCGGCTTCTTCGAATGCACAACTTCAATTCCTCATTATTTTCATTTCTACTTCAGTTCAAGATTCTGGGTTATCTTCCGATCCTGGTTTCAAGAATCATATTTTCACTTTGGTGCCAGTTTCGATTCCGGTTTTTGTGTTCCACGTTTGGTTCTGCTTTAATGTATTCAGTGCAAGCAAGCTAGTACCACCTTCGGTTTTTTTTCATTCCCTCTAAAGATCTAAATTCTCTAAAAGCCTAATAATCTAAACTCTAAACTAAGAAGTCTACAGTCTAAACTCTAAGTTTCAAGATCCCCTCTAATATAGTTTTATCTGTTTCTAATAAAACAATCCACTCTCGTCTGGGACTTCAACTTCTAACCCCATCTATTCTCTGCTTTTCTCCTACTTAGTTTTAACGAGGACTATAAAGAAGTCCAGTAGATCCGGATAGAGACAGACTGATAGACATTAGGCAGAGATAGAATCTAGTTTCTAGTTCTCTAGTTTCGAAAACTAGAAGAAGACCTTCATCCTCCAGGATTTGCAACGCTTCGCAGAACTCTTTGATCTTGTTTTAGAAAAACCGGACGAAATATGCGACCCAACCAAATGTCCTCTTATCGGTCGCATCGGTTCCACTTGGCGAAGGGACCGTCTCGTAATAGCGATCTGGGCGTAATAAATAGTGAACGGCAGGATCGACTCGCTCGTAACGCGACTATAGTAGGCAACTTCGTATACTACGACCTAGCGGTTTACGAGCGAATATGCGCAAAAGGAACCGTTCCAGTATCCCTGCTGTTCATTTTCTGCAGTGGAGTTGTTCTTTCAAGAATTAGATTCGCACCAAGAATTAAGAATCAAACCCTCCATTCTCCCCGCTTCTTCATTTTAGACCGTATCTACGCGTTTCGGAACGCAACGAATTGAAAATCAATTAGTAGGAATTGGAAATGAGTTTGGAATCAGTTCTGAACCATTCACAACAATCTTCATTGTGAGTTCGAGCAGTTTAATTCTGATTTTGTATCAAGAAGTTTCTAATAATGTTAAATTAGTTTAAAACTGATCTTTTGATGGTTTTGATATCTAAGATTCTAATGGATACCCTGATGGTCGTACAAGTTTAGACCAGTGAATACGGATTCAACTTCCGAATTCCACAATGCAAAAGCAGGTTCCGGATTCAATCGAACTGCTTCGGATTCAAATGGCGAAGATTCCATTCCGGAACTTGCCTCTCTAGTCACTCGCACCAGGATTCTTGATTGTTGAAGAATGAAGTGTGGCGGTGTATCAATTGGAGTTTTCCATGGGGTGTCGGCATGGGATTATTAATAGACAGGGTCCGATTTTTTGAGCGCCGTCGGCGACATATCGAAGTTGGCTCTGGTACACCAAGTTTTTTAAGCCTTGCGTTTTATTCGCCTCGCTCGGGGTCCCCGCTCGCTTCCCCTGGCGGCCAGCTGTCTTTTTCCTTTTTATCTCCCTCCGCACCGATCAGCGCCTCTCTCTTGCTGCTTTCCCTCTCTCTTTCTCTCAAAAACGAGACTCGCCGCCGACTTTCCGACAAAGGAATAAAGAAAAGAAACAACTAGCCACGCTACGGCTGAGGATGGCATGGCAAGCCACGGCATAGCATGGCGGGTAAAGCCTTGCCGTGCAGGGAGAGCGAGGGGCACTTGCCGGACCAGTGGCGTAATCAGAGGGGGCCTCTTACACACTTACACTTACTCACACAAGCACAGTTTCAACACGTTTCAAAACATTGCGAAGCCACGGCGAAAACAAGGTTCATTCTACTTCTCTCACTCGAGATCTTCAATAATTCTTGGGGGAAAGATTTATTCGAGGATGGAGAATTCGAGATGGAGGGAGGTATTTTAGATGGAAAGATGGGTCGTAGGACAAATTGGTGAACTGCTTTTAGAATTGACTTTTAATGTTCTGAGTTGTTTTAAAAATTGTAAGTTTTGGGGGAGTGTCGCTAAATTTGCAAAGCAGCTAGACACCGAGAACAATGCAGATTTCAAAACTAATTTTGAACACCGGAAATTTCAAAGTGAATCCCCAGGCATCTTATTTGAATTGTATTCAGGGACACTGGATTGAGTAGTTTAAACACCAAAATCCAGATGGAATATTTATAGACTGTCCAACGCCGTCCAGGACTGAGTCCTAAAATGCTACTCTTTCGGCGAATTTATCTTGGATTTGATTTCCTCGACAAATAGGATTCATTTCCTATTCTTAGAATCCCATTTATCTCCGTGGAGGAAGCAGAATTCAGGACAAGGTTGAAGCTTTATACTTATAGGAACCTCATCGGGGACACTTAATTTAATAATAAATCAGAAACCATGTTAAAATATCAGCAATTAGTGGAGGGTAACTTGAAAAATGTTCTCTAAATTCATGTTCAGATACAAACTTTAAAAAAAGCTGAATCCTGAGTAAAAGTTTACCATCTAGATTCTAGAAGAGACATGGTAGAAGAAACTGACAGCATAATAATAAAAAAGAGCGGAAACCAGGACAAGGTGGAAACGTTGGAGCATCCCTTCACAGATAGCTTATAACTGAATTTGACAACCAGAAAATACCTAAAGACAAGGATATACAATATAAATGACTCAAGAAACTTGAGTAACAAATCTTGAATGAGGACAGTAGTTATAAAAAAAATTGCAAAACAACAAGCAAAATTATAATAATAGCAGAATAGTGTTACCAAAGGTGCCCTAAAAATTATCTTGCTATTGTTGATGTAGGAACTAACATCTTTTAAGGAAGATACAATTTAAAAATCAAAGCTTTTGTTCTTGATGTTCTGTAGCGTTTCATAATTAAATTTAAAATGAATGGAATATTTGATTGCTTTCGAAATCAAATTAGTCATAAATTTTCTGAAGGAAACATTCATTCTTTGCTGGCGAATCGCGCAGATGGAGAGAATTCTCGGCACGTTTTTAAAAAATAAAGAGTTCCGAGAAATGAAAATTGATTCCTAATTTGTAAGAGAAATTGAGTTAAATTCAATTGGGTCTGAAGACATCAGCTTCATGAGTTTCAAGAATTGAAATTTAAAGAAAGGTGGTCATCGCAGTGAAGATATAACTTGGCATTATCAGGATACCTTTTACAATTATGTGGTCTGTTGGTTTATAGTAAAACGGTCGATGACATGTTGCTGATAATCTTTTGGATTCTTTAGAAGTTTAGAATTTATAAATGTCTGCTAACGACCCATGAACAATGTGCTATGGACCTCTGAAAAGGGAAGAAAATGAAAGAAGAATATCTTTACAATCTTTCATTGTCTGCATGAAGAAAGTTAAAATGAACGTTGTATTCCAACTGATACATCCACAACAATTGATCAAATTGATTTCACAGAAACCCTGGAAATGTAAATAATATTTTCTGAAAACTTTCTTCCTATCTATTTCTATTTCTCGCATTGTCTACCACTTTTGTTCACTCAATTCCATCGCAATCTACTTTTCACAAACCTAAAAGTAAAGCGCTTTGCTAGAGTTTCGGAGTGCATCTTCTTGTCTTGTTCTAAAAAAAAAGCGAGATGAATCCTTTTAGCTGACGGTCGATTTGGTTTGAAAAGGGGCGAGTTCCGCAAAGGATATTTTTCAGTTTGAGAGCGACTGGTGGCTGTCACGAGAGGCAGTCCGTTTAAAACTCTTCCTTTGAGCAAAGGCCGTCTGTGACGGAACTTGCAAAGCCTACAAAGGTGCACTTTGCTCGAACATCCTCTTTCTCCACGAGAGATGCGACGCCTATGTTTCTTCTGAAACACCGCTAGGAGATAATAGCATGCCGGTACAGTCCCAAAAAAAAGTCGCCGATGCAGCGTTTTCGAGTACACTTATATATATATATATATATATATATATATATATATATATACCAGTTGTTCTCTTTGTTTTCAGCCAAGGAATCAATGGTGCTCATATATATAAAAACACCATCAAAACATTAAGAAGACGGGTATTCGCTGGCGTGTACGAGCCGCCAGATGTTGGAATTGTTGGATTACAGATGGTCCCACGCAGTCGTAAATCCTATCATCTTGCGTAGTTTCGAACCGGCAATTTTCCACCCATCTAGCCGAGTATTTTGAAATTGCGGAATAGCCATTACTAAACGATAGAAGAATGTAGTTGGCGTTAGATTTTATATGTTGGTCTTGGATCTTGGAGTCTTACATTTGTTGAATCAAATCCATTCGATCCTCTTAAAAATACAGCAACAGCCGTACGTCATTTGAAAAGAAAAGAAAAAAAGAAGGGAGCGCCTTTGCCCAGCCGCGGATCGGAACTGAGGTGAACCGGGCGACGTGGGGCCCCTCGATGCTGCAGTAAATTACACCGACGCCTGCCTAAACAGTGAATGAAATGTTCGTTCTTACACTGAGAAAAACAAACAGATGGCTTAACTTCATTCGACAAACACTCCCTATTTTCTTACATCTAGAACACTATTTTATTCTGAAACATTGCCATAACGGTTTTCCTCTTCAAGATTGCTACAGATTGTGGAAAACCTGGAAAACATGCAAAAAGGTATCGTATCTTTGAGGATTTGGAAAACGAAAAGAGCATGAGATCCTTTATTAATCCTGAAGTGAGGATTTTCATCCAAAATTGATAATCAGTTGTATATAGGTAGAAATAAAACAAAACATTCTACTAACATGAGTATAGTTATGAAGAGGAATTGAAACAATATGTTGATTAAGAGACCTGGACTTTTGCAGAAGGTTGGAGAAAATTTCAGACTAAACATTAGCAAATCTGAAATAAAAACCAGCAGAGATATAGAAAGTAATTTAGAAACTTTATTAATCAATCTCTGAATTCGAACCCAATAATATTGCAGTTGCAGTTTCCAAAGCAACGGTTTTCGGAAAGAGGCTTCGGGACTTGGAATATCAGTTATAAAAAAGTTATTACTAAATATTCTTGAAACTTTCTATTATTGAATTTCTGAAGCCAGAGTCTTTATCTGTTCCAGAAGTTTTCTTTATTTATCGAAAAGATTAGGAAATCCGTTTTCCCAAAAAGAGCAGACATGTCTTAAAATAGTAAAATTCCACAAACTGTTTATCGCTGAAGGGTCCCTAGTTCTTTATGCAGTTCGACTACCCATTTTTCTTAGGGAGACTTTTTGTACAAATAGACTAGTCTCTGCGTATATTTTGATAATACAGCATCTGTAAGGAGGAAGCGAGTAGACTGTTGTCCCGATATCTGGAAATGTCATTTCGTTATAAACTGAATCACGGACTATATACACTTGGGGTATGCCTGAACGTGACATGCGATTTACTGCGGTATCTAACGTAGGATTCCAAAGTTCTATTACCATCAGCTCTGGATTTAGGGGAGAATTAATGGTGTTGCAGGAACGGGTCTTCCACTTCCGGAACCCCAAGAGACAGGAAATCTCATTCAGAAATGTTGACTTAATCTAGTTTGATCCTTATTTGAAATTTGATAAGTCTCAAAAATGCATCAGCCTCAGGATGTGTAAGGGGCCGTCCATAAACAACGTTTAGTTCACTTCCCACTTTTTGTCCTATTCCCCACTTTTCCCTTTTTTTCAAGAAACTTTTGCTCTTTCTCGTTTTTTTCGATTAAATGCAAACTGAGTTAATAGGACCCAATAATAAAGTCCAACTATTTTTGGTTTAAAGTTAATTCTCTTTCGTTGAAAAGTGTACTATTATATTTTT
>CAKNWT010236442.1:0-13455 GCA_932066315.1 Andricus coriarius
TTCTTGAACGATTATTATTTATTTGTTACAATCACTTCTTATTCCCTACAAATTTTTAAAAGAAGTACAATACTTCACTAGAATTTCAAATTAACACGCTTCACCTAAATTACCATTCGTGCCTACGAAACGGAGTCCTGACTTCAAATAAGCTGTTCTTCATTCCGTATCGATAGACGATGATTGAAGCAGAAGAATCGACAACACTTAAATACAGCAATAAAAGTCTTATGTCCTTAATATGGAAAAGCTGTCAAAAAGTCAAACATTGCGTCAACTATTAGTGAATGTTTATGTGTCAATGGAGAGAGTGGAGAGTGAAATATGGTTCTAGAACAAACCTTCCCATCCTCATCCTCGTTTTAGATTTTTTTTGCACAAGTATCGAAAAACTGAAAGAGAAATATAAATGTTGTTTTATAGATAAACCTTTCTGAAGCCACAAAGAATGTTTGTACTAATTTTCAGACTCGTGTGTATTGTGAGATGGAAGAACACAGGATACAAAAGATTTTGACATGAACCTTATAAAGTCCGGCATTAAGTGACATTAAGTAACGTGTCTCTGGTATCATCAGGATGCACTGTTGAGAACAGGATATAAACTGGACGTTTCATGGGAATCCAACCGTATCTTGATAAGTCGTCAAACTTTAAAATAATGGATTCGAGGCATCAGTAAAAGTTATTCAGAAATATATTGGACAATCAGACAAATAATTTGATAAAAGTTAATGTTCCAGTAAGCGTGAGTTCTGACGTTAAAACGCAAAAAATAAGTAAACAATACGAGTAGGGTAAATATATAATGAAATAAAAAGATATTTTTGTTTGACTCTAAGTTCGGACGTATTTTTCACATAAAACATTGATAACTACAAAAACATGAAACAATATACAAAAATAATAAAAGCTTTTACATTTGTAGGTATTACTGTAGATGAAACAAAACCCATTACAGCAAAAGGCGCCTGCTTGGATATTTATTTTTTGCATTCAGAATGCTTAAATGAAACTTCAAATAACAAATCTCTTTTAGATCACGGTTTTTTATCCATCTCCATACTCTGAATTTTCTACGTAATAAAGTATATTAAAAGATTAAATTGCTCAAAGCTCTGCAGGCTTCGAGGTGCACATTCTCATCGTGACATTCGAGCTTCGCTCTCGATTTTCAACAGAGAACTTAAAATGTATATTTATTTTCTGAGCTTTCTTACAATAGAAAACTACAATCCCTTCTTCAGACTTTTTTTCCTATCTCTACTTAAAAACGACGAGTTCTGTCGAAAAATTTTTCAAAGAAATTTTGTAGCAATTTTTAAAAGCTGAAATCCCTTCGAAAACTTGTTCCCATATTTTTTGTCGTTCCGCTCGAAATTTGAGTTTCTCAATTTTTCATAATGTTTTCAAAAAATAAAACCGAAAGGACAAATTCTATTTAATAAAATAGTTAAAAGAAATTTTGTAAGACTTTTTAAAAGCTATGCTTCTTCCTGGAGACTGTTCCTCATGTGTTGCGTCGCAATTCTTCTTGTAAACTTTTTTACGTATCTGTTTATTTTTTATGCATAAAACCAAAAAGACGAGTCTTATCAAATAATTGGTAAGAGAAAAATTGAAGGTATTTTGAAAAGCTTCAATTTTTCTTTTGAGATTTTTTTACTTATCTGTCGTTGTTTGGCGTCAAATTGGAATATTCGATTTTCGATGGATAAAACCATAAAAATTGGTCGGGGAATGCTGGTTTTCGAACTCGTTATTTCTTTTAGCATCCAAATAAAGTATGCCAAAGCATACTTGATTTTCGGTTTCAGTATGGCTCAAAACTTGGTGACTCGATGAAAAAATGAGATGTGAAATTTTTATCCGCCCCCTGATCAAAATTATCCGACATCGAATAATTGTTATCGTCAATTGTTTGCAACGTTTTTATCTAACTTCAGATAAAAAATAGGCTATCTGTGGATAATTATATTATGTAAATAATCTATCAGTATCATAGTAATTGGAACATTTACCTACATATGTTTCATAAAAACGCAATAATCATATGTTTTGCGGAAAATTAAGACAGTTTTGTGCTTTCTCATAAGTTTCTTGGATCCTAAAAATTTGTTACATGTATCCTAAGTTGTCTTCACAAAATTATTTTTACGTAAACTTATATATTTGAAAACAATCATTTATGCTAATCTTTTACTTATTGTCTTTGTCATATTATATTATTGTTTCTATTATACTTCAGTAAAGTAATCTCTTCTAAGGGAAAATACTACACAGATGAAACGGAGTTTTCTATTACCAGCGATTTTTTTGAAAGGGAGCTGCATACAAAAAGGAACCTTTCTTGATAAAAAGGAACCCAGAAAGATGAATTGTTCCAACGGGACCCGAATTATGAGTTCCGATGAAGACTTCTTGTACATAAGTCATTTTCCTCCACGACTCACTTGGAAGATTTTACAGGTTAATGATACATCTTTTACGTTATAATATAGATTTCATTATATTGCACTGGTAGAAATTTAAGAAAGAAACTAAAATTATAGAGATTAGTCATTCTAGAAAGGAAGACAATTGACATGAGATTTTCACCAACTGCATATATTTTTAATGTTCTCACCTATCGGAATATCAACGAACTTAAGCCGCAACATTCCCGAATACCCCGTTTTTCTGTGCAATCTATGCAGAGTCACTAATTAACATCCTTTCAATGTGTTTATTTCCGACTTCATTAAATTAACATTCTAATCATTTGGGATGTTCGATCTTTTCAATTATTTTAATTTATGTGAATTCTTGAATTAAGGTGTACATAAAAGTTTCTAGTGGTCAATCCCTTCGGAAATTACCTATTCGTGAATGTATATTTTTGAAAGCAAATAGTATAGTATTATAAGTGGTAACTCAAACGTAAATGAAGAGAGATAGTAAAACAGTAGCTCACTAATCCGGCTTTAAAATCAGGCAATGAGCTTCGCACATCGAACAGACCAGTAGCGAAAATTTCAGGTTTTATAATAACGTAGTTTGTTCACGGATAAATTGTCATTTAATACCAGACAGCGGCAAGCCGAGCAAGCGAAGTACGGCCGCATTATACCCAGGGTGTCCACCATGAATTACCGTTATTAATTAATTTATCGAAGCGCTTTCGGTTGGTGGCAGGCTGAATATCTGCTCTCATACATATATCTCTGGCACACGTGTATGCACTCATATGATATCGTTCCATCTATGAAGGGAGAGTACCGTCGTTCTCACTGTTTGTAGGAGTAGCATTCGACAGGCGCCTAATGAATATCTGACATCTGTCGGGTCGTGATTACTGTTAGTGTCACATGACCAACTAGAGTGCTACATTTCTCCTCCAGTATCTCAAATGATTTCCATTAACTGTTAAACAAGCTTCAGAAAAGTATTAATCAAATTAGCATGCTGATTTGTCCATTTGTCACATTAAATACCTATGTAAAGGATCTTGATTTTTGGGCAGTTTTTAGTTTTTATTTTCCTCTAAAATTGAATAAGAGCATATATGTAGCCCTAGTTGTAACAAGATTATGCTATTCATCCGTCTTCAACCAATTTAAATGAAGTAACTCACATTTAAACCAGAATAAGAATATTATTCTGCATTCAAGGATTCAATGTATATTTCGATTTCGAACGAATTAAAAATAGTCGAAATGAAATAAAGAGAATTTAAAATAATTCAAGGAAATTGTAAAGGATTCAGAAATACGTGTACATCCTGAATGCAGTACTGATTAGCAATTACCGATATTCAAATTTCAATTACCTTTATATCAAAATTCAAACACAAGTGTAATTGAACATACAGTTACAAGATTGTGAAAATATTTGGTTGCATGGAAATCAATTTTTGACCCCCAGAAAGTCAAATTGCGGCAAGTCAAGCTCGCGGAAAGTCACATTGCGGCAAGTGACATCTGTGGCATGTCACATTAGCGATTTTTCCCAATTCGGAAAAAAGTGGAGTCCACAAAAAATTATAAAAAAGTAGTGGCGTTACTTAAATTATTTATGTGAAAAATCAAAGTGCTTTCCCCCATTCGCCGACGGTACGTTGGAAAGGGAGAGGAGTATGAACTAAATTATTTTTTTGACTAATCACAGTGACTTGCCGCATTTTTGCCAATTTTTTGTGGACTTAAAATTATATTTAAACGATCAATTGTGCCTGCATGAAATACTTTTCTGTCTGGTAACACCTTTTAATCACTTTCCCTAGCCACGTTTACTAAGTAGTGCCTTAGAAATGTCACTTTAACAAGTCCATTGCCTATTATTCACTTTCTCTATCTCTATAATCTATGACCAACCCTTGAAATTTTCCTATTTACATACTCCATTGGGATATGATTATTGGGCCTTTTTGAAAACAATCTTTGTATCAATAATGTCAGCTAAGTATCCAAAAGAATAACATTTTAGGCAGCGATCCTATACAATTTTTAATTTAATTGAAGTTCTTCATAAATGTCAGGCTTATACTTGCTTGTACTTATGAAAGACCATGTACTTAAATTATTTCCGAAAATTGCATTACAACGGTGGAAACAAAGTCCCTCTGTGATCGCAATCTTTCCCATGCTTTAATAATCGTCATGTCCAACGATGCCTCGTCAAATTAAAATTGACGACGCAAACAACATTTCGGTGTATCTGCGTAATTTATCGGCATTCATGCTATATCGTGTTCCGACGTGCATCACCCCTTCGACCACTTTGCCAATCGGTTGGATGTCACGCAATGAATTTCATGATTTACAGGTTCATCGGCGAACATTTTGTGAGGTACGTTTTACTCTATTTGGATCCGCAAAATAAAAAGGATATAAAGTAAAAATATAGGAAAAACCAGCAGTCACATTTACCCAAAAGTTTCAAATATGTTCCGGCAGTTATGTTTTATTTTTATGAGGAATAAATATTTCTTTATTAAAATATATTTCGAAACAATTATTGAAAATAATTACTTGCAGATTTCACTATTTCTAGAAATAACTTCCAGAATATGATGAATAATTGTCTACTAATAATATGAAATTCCAATTAATATTCAATTTACAAATCCAATTGAAATTTCAATTATTCGTCGAACAGACGTGTAAACCATATTACGTTTCTATATCGACTGCTAACAATATTGGACATTTGAAATTCAATGTGCGCCTGCAAGGGTGTGGAAAAATTTCATTGCAGTCTAGGGTCAGATCTGGTCCAGATCGGGCCATTTCGAGAAACTGATAGTTTGTCTAAAATAATATGAAATAAGAAATTCAAATTATTAAAAAAAAAACTTTTTTTATATCATCTTGACAGTCTGGATTGTCCCAGGTTTTCTGTTGATCTGCTTTCCAAGCCATATAAGTTTTTAAGTGTCTATCAGCAATACCATTTATATGAATTTCGAAAAATTGACAGGCTGTGTAAAAGAGGATTCTATTTTAACTAGGCAAATTTATAACTTGCAATAGTTTAGTGGGAAGCACGCGAGGTGCTTAGAAGGTGATTAGAATTTAAATTCAGATAATTTTTTTAAAATAACATTTTCCGCGCAGTTTCGTCTGTACAAATTTCAACGCCAGGACTCTGGAAGAAAATACAATTTTACTCCGTTTTTTTATTATTATTTATTTATTCTTTGCTATTTGTATATTAATTTTTATTTATTTATTATATAATACGTCCGGCCTGGGGCTAGCCGAAAAAAACGTTACACGGCCTGGCCCGGGGCTGGCCATACCGCGTGGTCAGCGTCAAGATTGAAATCCTGTATCTGGCTCGCTTCTCATTGCAGTGACACAATGTTTTCTGAAAGTGTGCACTCAGAGGATTACGTGGAAAGATGAAATTTTTGGCTATTTCATTAATTTGAAAGAGAAAATGTAAAATATGGTCGATTTTTCAGGGTTTACATTTTTTTTAAGTTTATGATATGAAATTTGTACTAGAACCTTTTATCAATTTTATTTATTTCACTTTGTAATATTTTTAGAACATTTTTTTATTTACCAAACTTGGCATCCCATCCTGCCCTACCCACGCAGCAAGACTAGGTAGTTTCACTTTTTTTAAAAACCTTTAAACACTTATTTTTTAAATAATTTTTTATAAATCGGATACCGTATACTCGTAGTACATTAAATATGCATCTTTTTACCACCAAAAGCTAGTGTGATGTCACTGATTAGGTTCAGGATAATAAGGGCTCCAAATTATAGTATAGTGTTTCCCCTTCTTGCCGTATCAAGCTTTGTTAAGTGTTCGATTGTTAATATTTCACTCGCATTTGTTCCTTAGTTTCCTGTCATTTTAAAACTACAGTTGACTGTAATTTTTCTAGTAATGTTTGACTTCCTGTTACTTAATAAAGTCGGGAACAAAAGTCCTGACACCTGACTTTGAAACTTTGATACTCGGCGAGAAAAAATCGCATAATTTTTAGTCAAAGACAGAAACATTCTTAAAAATTATACTCGCAAAACGATGTCAGTTTAATTTTGGTCAACAATTATTTTTCTTTTCTGTGACAGAAAATGTGTGAGAAAATAGGAGAAAAGACCGTCAACTTTCACTGTTTCGACTTTGAAGTCCTCCCCACGTTCAAAAATTGGTACCAGAAATTAAAAAAAATTAAGAAGTATTCTGTAACATGTAATTAACAAATAGCAATTTGTCTTACTTTAATTTAATGATTATTTAAAAAACTTGTATACTTATATATACATTATACAATCATTCCTTTTGATAGAAAGTATATTTTTCGAAGTCTCGGCTCCAATCGGCTCCCACCCGCTGTGTTCCGCCGCGCCGTGTCACGCCTTTGCCTCTCTGTCGCCCTTGCTTAGCCAAAATTACGAAGTTGGCATTTTTCGAAAGTATCCTTAAAGATTATCACATTACTATGCATGTTTCTACAGAGAATGGTAATTTTAGATAAAATGTTATTAATGTATTTTATTTTTAATAGGATAAACAGGGGTAGTACCAACACCTTGAGAAAAAGTTTTTAGGAGAAGAAGAGTATTAATTTATGTGTTTATTATCTGGTAACGCAAATAAATTCCTGTAAAAGGGGAGATTTTTTCCGTTTTTATACAGTACCCATCAATATAATTATTCTTTGCCAAACTCTTGTTATGTTTATTCTAAACTAATTTATTAAAATTCAATTTATGAGAATACAATTTTCTTTTTCTACGTCTGCGAAAACCTATGATTCATAAATTTAGGTAAGAGCCTAATAAATGCCACATCTTTCAGAGATTAATAGTTTAAATTTATTTGAAAGGAAAATTGGAAACGATTACGCTTCGGAAACACAGCTGGTTTCCCTAATCAGGTCTGTATAAAAAAACGTATTGAAAGTATAAGAACGAAGCAATATAATTTAATGACAGAATGTATTAAAATATGTGAAAAGAATACATATTTTGATACATTCTGTCATTGCATTATATTGCTACGTTCTTTTAATTTCAGTACGTTTTTTTATAAAGATCTAATGAGGGGAACCAGCTGTTCCCGAAACGTAATGGATTGGAATTTTCCTTTCTAATAAATTCCAACTATTAGTCTGGAAGATGTCGCATTTATTAGGTTCTTACCTAAATTTATGAATTATAAATTTTCCGAGACGAAAAAGAAGAAAATTTTATTCTTCTCATAAATTAAATTTCACGCATTGACGAATATTGCGTCTTTTTTGTAATTTTTTAATATGTTTCTACGGTACATTCTTGAAAACCTTGGCCCTGAGGCCGTTTCTACAGTAAAGGACTCGATAAACATAAATAATGAAGGTATTCTTTTCTTATATGTTGATACATTTCTGTCATTACATTATATTCCTTCGTTCTTATAATTTCAATACGTTTTTTATTCAGACCGGATGAGGGAAGCCAGCTGTGTTTCCGAAACAAAATCGATTCGAATCTTCGTTTCAAATAAATTTCAACTATTAGTCTGCAAGATGTCGTATTTATTAGGTTCTTAGCTAAATTTATAAATTAAAATTCAGTGAACGGAACCATATTTCCAGTGAACGACAACTCACATTTAGTAAACGACACCTGGACGTACCTATATGTACACTGAAGTATATAATTTTATATAATTATGGGTATTTTTATAAAAAAGATTAAGTTTTCATCGAAAAGGAGTACCTTCGATATTGTGTGGTTATGTTCAGTTGTTTATTTCAGAACTTTGCCAAATTCATTCTAAGGTGTCGGTGATTGATATTCTAAGTTCGAAAATCCAAAACTAATTGAATACATTTATATACTAAACATCAAAGATGTATAGAAAGTGATTTCCTAGCAATGAAGAAAACAAACAGAAATGATAAGAACATAGATATCAATAATAATAGTGCATTTAATTTCCTGGGAACTTCTTTCTGTTGGGTGTCGTTTACTAATAAATACGTATATCGTTCATTGGTGAGAATGTACGATAAGAATATTACAAATATTCTACATTTACTTGAGTTTCAGAATAATGTTTATTAAATTAAATTGATAAGCATAATTAACTGACATCTGAAAGTACTTCAAGATGAGAAGTACTTCTTCTTCTAAGTTTCATAGGACTTTCAAATTATCTTCACTATTTTTTACAGTGTCAACATGTCCTTCTGCAGGTGGCAGAAAACAGTATTATTTACTGAATATAAATTCACTATTCTCATGCTGAACAAATAGTGAAATACAACTTACATGGATAATAGAATATTAACGCACGTATATTTATCTATTTTAAATCCCCATAATTTTAATAAAAGCATTTTTATTGCATAGTGTCGTTCACTTGAAGGGCATCTGCAATACCACTGCTTACCCTAATAACTACTTCTATTTTTTGTATAGCCTTATAATTTCTCTTTTAATTTTTCCTGACTCAGATTTTACTACAGAAAACATTAATACTGGCTATTCTCAAATAGGAAAATTTCATATTAAAATAATACAACTGACTATTACTGCATTGAAACACGTTGATTATCGCCAATATCCCTCTACCGTAACCCATTTGAGCAATTTTTAATTAAAAAGTTTTTTCGTGTATTATCAGTATCGAAACTATAATAAAATTATAGGAGATCGGTTTTCAGAAAAACTGCAGCCAGTCTGTCTGTCCGTCCATTCGTAAACACGATAACTTTCGAAAAATAAGCGGATCAAATCGAGTTTTGGCATCATGTTTTTAGGTCCTGAAAGAGAGAACCAGTTCTTTAACCAGCATTCATGAATCAACGATTATGGTTTTATCCGTCGAAAATGCTATTAAAAAATCGAATATTCCATTTTCACGCCAAACAAAGACAGATACGTGAATAAAGTATGAAAAAATAATGGAAGATTTTAAATATCTACAATTTTTGTTTTAGCCACTGTTTGATATGACTCGTCTTTTTTAGTTATATGCATCGAAAATGAATACGTCGACGATTCTACTTTTGAGCCAAACGCCGAAACAGAGGGTAAACAAGTTAAAGAAAAGAATTGTAGCTTTTTAAAAGATCTTTATTGATCGAAAATACTATGAAAAAAATACGAAATTCAATTTTTGAGTCAAACGAAGCCGAATATGGGAAAAATTTTCCGAGAGGAATTATAGCTTTTAAAAAAATCTATAAAATTTTTGATAACCTTTTTTGATAGGACTTGTTACTTCGAGTTAATTTATCGAAAATACTATGAAAAAATATAAAATTCAAATTTTGAGCCAAACAACGTGAGATTTTTCTCAACCTTAACCTTCCTAATCTTCTTAATTTTAACCTTCTTGAACTTCAGCGTTTGAAAATTCCTACAACATTACTTAGCACCATTTTTTGACAGATGTCGTCATTTTTAATTTATTTATCAAAATTTATATGCAAAAATTTAAAATTCCAATATAATGCCAAAAGACGTGACATAAGTAAAAAGTCTAAAAGAAGACTTGTAGAAGTTTTTGTTTTATCCATCAAAAATGCTATAAAAAATCGTATTTTCAGCATAACAATGGAAGATAGGGAAGAAAGTCTGAAGAAAGGATTGCAGTTTTTTATTACGGTAAGGTAGCTCAGAAAATAAATACACATTTAAAAATTTCTGTTGAAAGTCGAGTTCGAAGCGTGAGTGTGACGGTTAAAATGTGTACCTCAAAGCCTACAGAGCTTTTAGCATAATAATCTTTCACTATGCTTTATTACGTAAAAAATTTAGAGTATGGAAATGCATTAAAAAACTGAGATCTAAAAGAGAGTTTTTTTCTCAAGTTTTATTCAAGCATTCCTATTCCAAACATGAGGTCTAAATATGCCCAAGCGCGAGGTAACTCTTCACCGAGCGCGAATCGCGAGATCCGACAAACGCGCGCTCAAACCTGCGAGCCGCGCGCGCAACGCGCGCTGAGAATGTGCCTGCGCAGCGGGCAGAATTTTATTGTTCAATCGCCAGACTAATTGCACGTATCTAACACACTGCCCGACTTGATAGCTATGAATTTAAAAACCTAGATTTTCAAGTGAGAGCATAAGGTCTGGCTTTTTTTAGAACATAATAATAGTATTCACATGTAGGGTTTGTAAAACGACAGACTAAAATTCGACTGCTACAACCTAGAAAATAATGCTTGGAAAATACGTAATCGTTATCGAAAGTGTCGGCTCGAGCGTGAAGCCAAGGAGCTAGGGAACGGCTGCGTCAGCGAAATTTTGAGACTAGCCAAACTTATAAAAAATATTTGACTACTCATCTCTAATTTTAGGATGACGAGACACATCATTGTTAATTATAAACGGACATCAGCAGTATATTTTCACTGTAAAATGTAGCTTCTCTTTTGAACAGATATCAGCAAATACTTGAACCTATATTTTTTTATTATCTGCCCATTTCCATTCGATACCACTGAAGAAATACGGCATTTGTTTAAGTAGATTAGGAAGCTTGGGGCCAGACAAGCTTACTTTGTTCGATACTTACAGCTCTTATCTACTCCATTCCTCTTTTAACTTGTCGCCTTATTCAGAACTTTAGTGTTCCTTCGAAGTGATTTTCTGTTCTTTTACTTATTTACACCTTTGACTTCCTTCAATATTAACGAACTTTTAAAATAAAAAGTTCTCATTATCAGTTAGTCAGAAGGAAAATATTCTCTCTAAAATTTCCAAGTCTAATTAAAAGCACTTACCTCTTAAAAGAAGTTTAAACCATTTAATTCCGAGACACGATTTCCTTTAGAAAATATATGCATTGAGTCCAGGAAAACAAGCCCGAAACTTTCGTTTAATGACTTTAGCGTGATTTTAATCATGACTGGAGACCAAAGACAAAAAGGCAAATCATCTCTTACATATTTTTTGGTCTAAAAAACAAGCTCATCATTATAAATCACTTTTCATTTAAAAAAAAGAACAGACGAAATAAAAAACAATTATTTACCATCGCGCATAGAATAAAGCAACGTTGACCAAAAAAGTACGACCAAAATGACAAGATGATCTTCTTAGACGTATTTTGTAAATAAATATGCATGTGTAAATATACGGGAATTGATATCTTTAACAGTTTTTATGGAGCATCTAAAATTGCAAACTCTGAATATGCAGAAAATACAAAATACAAATTTATTAATTTACCCGTTTCGAAATTATAACTTGGAAATTATAATTTAAAAATTTTGAAATTATATTTTGAAATTATAAATTTATCAAGTCACAGCAATAAATTTCAAAACCACCAAATTCGAATTCTGAAATTTTCAAACTGCGCCTTCTGAAAATTTATTTATAAATTTCAAGTTTATCATGTCGTCCAACTATAAATTGCGATACTAAAAAATTTTCCACATTGATAATTCCAGTATTAAAAAACTGGCTAGTGGACACTTTTCTTTATAAAATAATAAATTTGTTGGTCGACTTGATATACGTGGAATTTATAGATAAATTTGCAGAGGGCCTCATTTGGAAATTTCGGAATTCGAAGGTTTTGGAATCTATTGCTGGGTGACTTGATAAATTTATAATTCATTAAGAAAAGTGGCCACTTGCCAGTTTTTTAAAAACTGGACGTATCAATGTGGAAAATTTCGTAGTATCGCAATTTATAGTTGGGCGACTTGATAAACTTGGAATTTATAAATAAATTTTCAGAAGGCGCAGTTTGGAAATTTCAGAATTCGAATTTGGTGGTTTTGAAATTTATTGCTGTGACTTGATAAATGCATAATTTCAAAAATTTTCAAATTATAATTTCGAACTGGGTAAGTTAATAAATTTACAAATTTCCATACAGTCGTAAGTTAGTTTATCTATAAAATTGGTGCATTTGCAGGTGCTGTCTTCAAAAACTATTTCAATATTTTGTTGTCAATTTTAATCACATTTTTTATTTTTATTTCTCAATTGAAAACAGCCGCGAGTGGCAATGTGTGGTTCGGACTTCTTCTGTGATCTCAGAATTGTAAGTAAGAAAATAAATTTGCGAACGGTTCTCGTCGTTGAAATGCTGTCTTCTGCTATCCAAAGATTTATCCCTATCGAGAAATGTATAATTTCCGTAAAAATAATGATTGCCTTAGCAAAAGGCTTCATCCCTCTAAATTTTATTGATCCGAGGATCTCGCCAAACCCGAAGTATTTTACCGCAGATAGGCTTATACCATTGGCACCTGTGGAATACCCAGCGGACAGCGAGGAGATGCTGTTGTGTCTCAGTTGTGACTGAGTTGTGTTGGTGGCTGCTGGGTCACCATCCACCGTCCACGCTCGGAGTACTTCAGAAAGTTAGTATAAGAGCGGAAATAATAAAAAATAGGAATTTTTGAATAGTTTCTTACCCAAATTAAAATAGAACTATAAGTCCTATTTATTATACATTAATTTAAAAAATCCATAATGAACGTGCAGCGTGCAAGTTCCCTGTGGAGAAATAGGTATCTAGATTATTTGCTGACCCGTGATGCAGATCTAAAAGTATTTTTCCAATACCTGCATTAAAAAGTACGCTTTTTTACGCCTGTTCAGCAAAAATAAAATCACTGATTTTGGAGCTCCGGGAATAAACGTAGAGTCGCGCATGCGCAGATCGAAATTTTACGCGTTTATTCCCTGGGTGAAACATAGCAGGGAGTAAAGGAGCTGCGTCACGAATAAAACCTAAAGAGTTACGTCAAAATCGAAGAATAAAATTTTCTCTTGCGTGAACTTGCGATTCACTCTACAGGCTCGACAAAAATCGTACTTTTTAAATACAGATATTGGAAAAAGTATCGTGTGCAACACGGGAGCAAAATTCGCGCTCATCAAAATCACTCTGTTTGCTCCCTTATTGCACAATAATTATACTATTCCTTGTTTTAGCTTTATAAATTTTACTTTAAGTCAATTATACTTCCTGCATAAAGCACAAAATTGTGTCGTAT
>CAKNWT010236448.1:0-10904 GCA_932066315.1 Andricus coriarius
TGTGGTCGTTTTATACCGCGAATCGGTATTTTTAGTAAAAAATTATTAGATTTCAAAGAGAATTTTTTTTATACAGTTGTAGGTTAAGTTTGCAGTTTTTAATTTAAAGTTATGTTAGTGTTTTTCGTCGAAAATTTGTATTTTGAATTTTTTTAAATCATAAGTTTTTTCAGATTGTCATTCAGAGTAATTAAATTTACAATTTTTGTACAATTTTAGGCTTTGTTCGCATTTTATACCGAAAATAGGTTCTTTTAGTAAAACAATCACTGGATTTCGAAGAAGACGAAAAAGTTTTGAAACAATTTTAGTTTATGCTAGCATTTTGACCATTTTAAATAAGTTTTTTCTATGTTAGGTTACTCTTTTTCGCCGAAAATGGCTATTTTTAATGAAAAGTAATTAGATTTTAAAGAATATATTTACAATATTTAAACCATTTTAGTTTATGTTGTATTATTTTTCATCAGAAATTGCTATTTTTCAGAAAACTGCAACCGTTTGATTACCTACATATATATTGCAGAAAAATAGTATAAATTAATTCTGAAGTTAAGATATCAATTTTGATCAATTATCAGAATATTGTAATTGCTTTTCTTTTCTATTATTTTAGATAATATCTACTGTGAAATATGTTATATTTTAATATTAAAATTGCACGAGACAACCAAAACAATAATCGCGCGAGTAGCGCGCGTGTTTGTTTTCTAGTTATACTTATAAATTAAACAATAAATTTGAAGTATTGAAGTAATTTTATACTTAATCTGTAATAAAAAGGTGTTTTACCTGTACCTACTGCTAATCGGGGATGGTGCTGCATACCTTCGCGCCTACGCACTTCCATGTGCATGTACTTTCGAAGCACCGGTGAAATTGCATACGAGAAACTCATAGAATTTATTCAAAGCTTCATTATATCCAAAAAATGTGACTGTCATCTACAAGCCTATCCATCGCAGCCAAGAAAAATTTTATTTCCTCGTAGACATTTATCTACTCAACCTTCATTCCCCTTATGGTTATCAATCCAATGATTTATTAACATGTTTAGTGATGTGAAAAAATAGTAGGTTCATTATAATCGTAAATAACAAGCTTTTTAAATGCAGATAATATATTTGTTGATTCTTTTAAAAATCAGTATCAGGATGGCCACTGGGACAGGAAAACCGGGAATTTTGTAAATTCTTATAGTTTTAATCAATCATATTCCATTCATCATATTCCATTTTAAATTGAAATGCTTCAATGATTAAACATAATTTTCAATTAAATACGCCAACATTTAATCATTTTAGTTTGATACTTTATAAGTTGGGCAATTTTAAACCATAGTAGCGTTTGAAATTGAATAATTTTTTATTGACTTTTTCAAAATTATTAAATTTTTGGGGTAAAATCAAAATCTTTCAAAATTGTACAATGGAGAACTGTAACAATTGCAATTGCCAATCTTGTACAATTTCCAACCGAAAGTCCTAATAGTTGATCAATTTTCAGAACATCTCTTTCAATCTGTTGAATTTTGTTGTCCTCAAATGTAATATAATTTTTCTGTTTGAAGAACTCTAAATTAAAATACTCCAATTAAACTTACAAAATTTAACGTTTAAGCTTGAAATTATTCAATTTTGAATGTTTATTTTTCAGTTATAAATAATTATTAATTGTTTAGTTTTGAAAGTTTGTATTAGAAAATTTAAGTAATCCGGACATTTCGTTGAAAATACCGGGAAATTGTTAATTCTGAAACAAAGGACAGTAATTGTTGCCACCCGTTATAGGAAAAGTTAACATCTTGACCGTTAACATTTCTGGAATCTGGGATTACACCTTCACTTATACAATATAGCGTGATCGACTGATGTGTAATTATTTAGTTTTGCACAATAATCCTGCAAATGTGCACCAACCTTGTATGTCACCTCGTATTTATCCTTAAATGGATACAGTCATTTTTTTGTCGAAGCTTCTCTTTCATTATATATAATATGTGCAAAGAGCGTGCGCAAAAAAAAAGCTTTCTTGCGGATGAGCTCAATATACATATATATAAACGATCTCCCCATTATACACACAACATGGAGATTGGAAAAATAAACAAACGTTCCCCGCGGCGCTAATATCGCGCTTTCAGAAGCATTACCGATGTGTAACTAGAAATCTATTGAATCGCTCGAAGCTATTTAATAATAAGGATATGGTGGGAAAATGTAACAATTATATACTGTAAATCCTAAACAATAGATCCATTATGCCTGATCCTTATGTAAGTTTAAAGATTATTTAAATTGACGTAATGGATTATCACGAGCTTGTTTCACTCGTGACAGATGATGGTACCAATGTTTTTAATTAGACCATCCAATTTTATGTAATTCATAAATATCTTTTTATGATGAAATAATTTTTTCTACAAAGAAAATTTTCAAATCCTGCTGGGCAATATATGAAAAATGAGTAGTCAAATATTTTTCATAAGTTTCGCTGATTTTTCAGCTCTGTTTGGATCAAGAGTACATTTTTTTCTGTTTTGAGCAGAAAATGTAAAATTTTAAAATGTTGAAAATCGAGACACATCATTCTAATGCTTTTTGAAATTCGTAAATGTTGTAGTTTAAGAAATTTCGATTGAAACTTCAAACAGACTTTCCCCCAAAAAACTTCTTCCTTTTCACTTCCCTGTCTGGGGTTTTGCGGCCTTGACTCATCCCCATTATTAAAGTCCCGTAAAGTTCGATCTTCCATGCATGCATGTATGTATATGTATACTGTATGAGAGGTTAATGACTGAGATAACTGGGAGCGCAGGAAAGATCTGTTACCACTCGAATCTTTGGGATGTTGAGCTGACGCAAGTCAAAAAAGGAAAAAGAAAATATTATGAAAGGGCAGCAGTAAAAGGGGAAAAAGAAAGACGAAAAATTTGCCAAGGCGGGTCAGCTCAGGACCATTTCAGAATGAACCCTACATGTTACCATGTGACATTTAGGTTGTCCTGCTGATTCAAGTCTTCCCTCCATATTCTTCAACGAATTTCACTTGAACCATTTTTGGTTCTTAGAGATTCATATATCCTGCTGGTTTAAAGACTTGAAACTTATCATGAACTTCCAAGAACCCTCCCTGATTCATTTCAGGATCTTTCGTCTCGTCCTTTTCTTTACGAACAGGTTTCTTCACTCCCTGGTTAAAATTCTCCTTAAAATTTCAAAAATCCCATAAATTAAAGAATAACCAAACAAGTTTAAAAAGTTTGCTCGAAGATTTAATAAGAAGTGTGAATTTGGTGAAATGTTCCTGATTATATAATGGACTAGAGTTTAAGAGCCAGATGTTTACGAAGGAAAAAATAGTCCCGAAGTTTCTTTTGTTGTTAACTATACATTTTGCTGAAGCAATAGTTGTTTGTCTCGCAAGATTTTTAGAACTTACTAAAAAAAAGACTGCAAATGATTCATATATTTGTATAAATAAAAACAGGGTGTCTAGCTACTCGGGAAATCCGTTAATTTTACCCTGAAAAATATGGGGAAATGCCGGGAATTCGTGAGCAAATCCGGGAAATTTATGGTTATAAGTTTAAATTCGAAATTTTTATTTTCTGCGTAAAATTATTATTGTAAAAATATAGGATATAATGGTAAAAGCTTGTGACGAGTTAAACGTCGTCGATTTATTACCAGCCAATAAGAAGTTGGGAAATCTCTGAAATTTACTAACCAAAACATGGTGTAGGCAATAAATGTGTCTGCTAATGCAAGCGTAATACTCAAACGCAGATAAATTTCTCGTCCTGTTTTTTTCTGCCTTATTTCTGCTATTTTTTGTAGGTAAGTATGTTGTTTATAAACAAGGCATTTGCGAAAAAGATTTTTTAATTTTTTCTAGTCAATTTTTTATCGTATCATGGTCCTGAGTTTTCACAGGGGTCCGATGCAGTGAAAGATATAAATGCCCTGAAATTTCTCGGTTCATTCCCGGATAACGAAAATTATGTGACGGTTATTGAAATTAAAAAAATCAAACTCAAGAAGCTGGAAATCGTTTCGTTTTGAAGCAATCAACTCAAAACTGACCAATCTTTAATTTACACGTATAAAATGGAAGCTTTTAACATTATAAACAATTTTAAATTCAATGTCGTTAAATTAGGGATTAATATATAATGCAGTTTAAAATGGTTTAGTATTGCATATTAGATTTATAATTTCTTACTTTAAATAAACAGGCAATAATTGCTAAATATTGAAAAAATGTCGTTTTTTTAATGTAAAAAAAAACAATTTCAAATTGCTTGGCTTTAAAATGAAATATTTCAGATTTCCCGGTTTTTCCCAGTCTAAAAAATTCTTGGTCATTTCACGGTCCAGCGTCCACCGTATTTAAAAGTATTAGTTTTAGGGTAAAAAAATCAAAATTTAAAAAGCTAAAAAAATGTATTTTCCCAATAAATTGTTTTAATTTTTTTGTGAAAATCAAAAAATTTATTTGTCTTAACAAATTTTTGATTAAATTTTTTTTCTTCAAATTTTACTTTTTATTCATTGGTAGTATTTATTATAGTATTTTTTTACATTTTCATCCTAATGAGAAGGTATTAGTTTTATTTAAATTTTGATTTCGTCGGTTTTTATCAAATCTCCACGTTTTGAGTCCTCATAAGTCAGAAAAACGATGTTTACGAAGGTGTCTGTCTCTATGTCTGTATCCTGTAGGCACAATAACTTTCAAAAGACTGATCAGATTCAATTGAGCTTTGGCATACGTTTTTAAGGCATAAAAAGAAAGGACGAGTTCGTTAAACAGCTATTTTTAACCAACGGTTCTAGTTTTATCCATCGAAAATCATTTTTTTTAATAAAAAATTCCATTTTCCAGCAAAACTATACGATATATGAAAAAATGTTATTAAAAATTGTTAAAAAGTCGCGCAGTTTTTCTTTCAATCATAAAAAATAACATTAAAAAGTTGAAAAATTAAATTTTGGAAAAAACAACACATGGTACGTAAAAAAATGAGTAGACTTACAACGAAGCGAGGTGTGCCAGATTTTTAAACTATTCTTAATTAACGCATGTAAGGTGGAAGTTTTTCCTATTAATTTTTTTAAATTTTGTTTTGCGTTTTATATTTCGTTTTGAGTGATCATTAATTTGAAGAGTGAATATTTCATATTAATCTTTTTTTTACAACTTTAATAACAATAACAAAATGAAACAAATATTAAATAAAATAGCAATAATAATTTAATAATGCGATAAACTTTTTTAATTTCATTTTTTCAATATACACTACCGGCATGAAGTATGGGACTACCTAATTTTTGTTAGTTGCATAAAATCATCTAATTTTTATAATACAAAATATTACATACTTTTGCTCAAAGTAGGATGAAAGATATCATATTCTGCATACAAGGATACTAGGTTGAAGTCTTGTTGACGACTCTTTCAGAAATATTGCGAAAAAAGTCTAAATAAAAAAAATCTTGATCTTATTTTAAAGATGAATTTCCTTAGAATTTAATCGACGCTTTGACAAAACTGATCTGATTTTTCCTTGGATTCTGCTAAGATCTGAACTTCGTACATAAATAAGTCCTAGTAATTTGCAAAGGCTCGTCCTACTTTTTCTTTTAAATTTCGGTTTAGAAGTAATAAATGTCTTATTTTCTGATAAACATGATGTTTTGACTTTTCATTTTAAAGTATTTTATTTAAAACTTATCTTAAACCGGTCCTCTTGATAAAATCATACCAAAATTTCGCTAGACACCCTGAAAGAAGAAAAAGGATAACAACGTAAAACTTAACTTAAAATCAAAATGTTGTCAGCTTCATAATAATCACAAAAAGAGCTATGAATGGTAGTTACACCAAAGTGAGGGAATTCCCGCTCAGCATACAAAGTTGAACAAAACACGGTTGAAAATAAACAGTAATTGCAGCATTTTTATCGCTTCTAGACAGTTATGATAACTTTTCTATGCTGCTCAGTATAAGCTACCTTCATAATAATAGTGATCGCATACACTTAATACCTCCAGATTAAGCAATTTGTAATCGTATCGCTGCTCATTTAATGTAATTACCGTAATATATCTTTCAAACAAAACTTAATAGCTAAATTCAACGAAGAAAGAAGATCTCACTACAAATTACTGAAGAAACCTTAATTAATTGTATAGTCATTTTTCCAATATTTCATTTTTAGTTACAGTAGGTAATTCATAGCTGTGCTTAATAACTATACATGGAATAAAGCATTAAATCAAGAAAATATAGGTACAAACACGAACGATGCAATATTTTCATGATCCAAGAAAAGTTTTCTGAAAAAATGGTATCGTCGGTATTCATAACGATATTTTCGTGATTCAATGTATGTTCTTCTTCCGTGTATCGAACATTGAATATGTGTTGCAATAATTGTTATAATAATTAAGACATGATTTTCAGAATGGAGTGAAAATGCTGAAATTTAACTTATCATTTGAGGCGAATTAAAAAAAGTTGTAGATCCGCCGCCGAAAGAAAAAAAGGATCAGAAATCGCGCATCTTGTATTCGGCCCAAATATTATGTCGAGTTTTTTGTAGGTAAAATTTTTAAAATGTGCAAAAAGCAGTTTTTTTAAATTCCCTAACTGAACAGATCATTGTGTGTCTGGAGAGAACAAATTTCTGTTTGAAAATCTGAGTCGAATTTGCAGGGAATATCCCTGGGGTTATTTCGTGACTACACGCGATACAAGCAGGACATTGACTGCAGGTCATAAATTAAAAATAAAATTCTTTGCGGTGTAGTACTGAAGAAATAAGCCATCCTTATGTTTCAGATAAATTATGAATTATGACAGTAGCCTTGTGTAAAGAAAAAACTATACAATTCTACCATGACGTGAAGAATGCTGGCAATTGAAAGCAGTTGAATATAACTTAATTTTAGTAAACAGTCATGTCGTGAATGAAATCTGGATGCGTTTTATTTTGAACAAATTGATATTAATTTATCATTTCAGCAAGTAAAGTCTTGATTACAAAATTCCTTTTAAATCTTCACAACATTAATCTATTTGTAGGTATCTTGAATAGTGTTTTATTTTTGATCGGCCTTTTTACATTTTGGCTTTAATGTTGAGAAATTCACCACTTTTTATTTATTAAAAAATTATATGCATACTTATACAAGATTTAAAAGATAAATAAGTTGATATGAATAACAACGCCTTACTGCATTTTCATCATGAATATTCTAAGAAGTTGTTCCCTCATGAAAACAATAATAATTTTAACAAAAACTCCTGGAAAAAATTCTCGAAAACACAAACATGCATTCAGAATGAACAGACTTGGCAGTAATCAGAGAGAGAGAGGTGCATCAGCACTTTTGTCTTTTTCCCCTGATAACCAGAAAAACGATGGGTCAAAACGCCCCCCTCCTATTCATGAGCAGTGACGGATTACAAACCCACTTCCCCTTTTCCGTTTTCATACATAATTGATTTATTCTGCGGCTGCTTCCTCTTTATTTTCTTTATATCTCTTACTTTATTTTTTTCTTATTCTTGACAATTTATTCTTCCTTCTAATCTCGCACTCCTGTTCTCTTTTATATTTCTTCTTGACATTTATATTTTGAAGCTTTACATTTGTTTTCTCCTTTTCCTTGGTTCCTTTTATGTTGCTTTACATTCTTGTTTTCTTTTCTATCTTTCAAACTTCTTTTTCTTTTCTTTCGCTGCCTTCTTTGCATCTTCTTCACTTTTGCACTTCCTTGCCAGAATAATGTCTGCCCTTTTGTAGATATTTCAAGGTCCATTCGGAAGATATTAGTGTCTTCTCACCCTTTTCTCGGTTTATTTTACATTATTTTTTCCCTTTTTCCTTCCTCTCTTCCTTTTCCTTTTACTCACTTTCGTACTCATTCCCCTCTTTTATCATTGGTATTTCTTTTTTTTTCTTTTCTTTCTACCTATTCTTTTTATATTCTCGGTCTTTGCACTTCACATTTAACAAGTTAACTGTCCCGTCTCCATGTCCTCGTACTTCTTTACCCCAACCTTACGGTAACTTTTACCTTCTGTAACTTTTGAACCTCAATTTCTACTTTCCTTTATTTTCCTCCTCTCTGGCCATTCTTTCTTTCTCCCTTCCACCGCCCTCTCTTTCTTTCCCCTTTACTTTCTTTCTTACTTTTTCCCTCTTCTATCATTGGTGTTTCTTCCTTTTTTCTTTCCTTTCCATTATTCTTCTCTCATTCTTAGTATTTGCATTTCATCCTCATCCTTTAATAACTTAACTTTTCCTTATTCATTCCCCTGTACTTCTTTACCCCTTTCTAACTGCACCTTCTTCCCTTTGTAACTTTTGAAACTCAACTTCTTACTTTCTTAATTGTCCTCCTTTCTGACTATTCTTCCTTTCTCCCTTCCATCGCCCTGTATTCCTTTCCCCTTTACTTTCATTCGTACTTTTTCCCTCTTCTATCATTGGAATCTCTTTCTTATTCTTTCGTTTCCATCTATTTTCCTCTTATTCGTAGTATTTGCACTGTATCTTCATCCTTTACCAATTTTCTTTCCCTCCTCCATTTCCCCGTACTTCATTACCCCCTCCTAACTGTAATTTCTTCCCTATGTAACTTTTGAACCTCAATTTCTCTTCCTTTTTCTGTTTTTTTTTCATCTCTTCTTTTCTTATTCTTAGTCTTTGCACTTCATCTTCATTCTTTAACAAATTAACTTTCCCTTCTCCATTTCCCCGTACTTTTTTACTTCTTCCGAACTGTCACATCTTCCCCTTTGTAGCTCTTGAACCTCAATTTCTTACTTTCTTAATCGTCCTCCTTTCTGACCATTCTTCCTTTCTCCTTTCTCCCTTCTATCGCTCTGTCTTCCTTTCCCCTTTACTTTCTTTCGTACTTTTTCCCTCTTCTATAATTGGAATTTCTTTCTTATTCTTTCGTTTCCATCTATTTTCCTCTTATTCTTAGTATTTGCACTGTATCTTCATCCTTTACCAATTTTCTTTGCCTCCTCCATTTCCCCGTACTTCATTACCCGTTCCTAACTGTAATTTCTTTACTATGTAACTTTTGAACATCAATTTCTACTTTCCTTCATTTTCCTCCTTTCTGACCATTCTTCCTCTTTCCTTTCTATCTAACCTTCTATTCCACCCTTGATTCTTCGAGCACTTCTTTCGTAGAACTCCTTCCTGTTTTGTTCCGTCCTGCCACTCTTCCTCTTTCTATTAGCCCTCCTTTTACTTCTCCAGTTTTCGATTCTTTCCTTCTTCCTTTCACCTCAACAATTTTCTCCATTCCGCCACGACAATCAAATTCACATGGGACGGCCCTGACTTGGAGAGGTTGCGTGCATGGCTGGTACAATCCGGGTGGGGGAAAACGTGTCGCGAAGGCGAGATCGCTGTCCGCTCCTTCGTTCGTTCACTTGTTCGCTCATTCGTTCGTCCGGCTCGTACCTCCGCTCGTGCCTTTCTTCTCTAGTTTCTTCTTTCGTGCCCACCGAGAAGGAAGAATCTCCAGTTGAAGGTAGGAAGAACCTCGCCGAGTGTGATCAGTGCGCGAGACGGACTCGATCTTTACTTTCTTGCCTTTTCACCTTTCTTCCCCAAATTTATTGTTCGCCGGTTCCCGAATATCCCTCTTCCTTCCTTCACTTCAAACTTCATTCCTCAACTATTTCCACGATTTTTTCGTTCCTTACCTACTTCCTTCCTTTCTTTCTCGATTTCTTCCCTTCTTTTTTTACACTTTTTCCCTTCTTTTTGAACATTTCTTCCCTTTTTTCTCTCTTTCTATCTTTCCTTTATTTCTTCCCCAATTCTAACTTCTTCTGCCACTCCTTCGTTCGCCAACATTGTGAAGGTGCAGCTTCTGTAATCCGCGTTCTCCATTCACCCACTTCAATCATCAAAGGTAAGTTACTTCTACCCCACTTCATGTAAGACCCTCCTGATCTCTTGAAGTTGAAAGAAAGTTAAAAGAAAGAAAAAATTCAAAATGATCCCAACTCTTCGAAATTTTTCGGTCGTAGTTACAGTTTCCCAACGACCAATGAATAGACCTGCCAGTCAATGACCGTATCGAGTTCTTTTGAACATGACTTCGAATCGTAAAGCAGCGCGTTGGAGTCAAAGTAATTGTTTCTCTTGGCTAATCAGCTTTTTATTAAATAGTTGACAACGTGTCACTTCGTTTCTGGTGACTGAATAAGAAAAACGTGGGTCGTCAATGCCAACAGTACGATATCTCCTTACGCACACAGTAAACATCCCCTCCCCCCTTATGGTATACTATTTGCATAAGGTAATCCGACAATGTGTGGGCTTCTTTTCTTCTCTAATTTTCTTTTCTTCTGTATCTTTTGTCTTTTCTTTTTTTTTTTTTTGAGTTCGTTGATGTCTTCCGGATTACGAAACCATTCATCCAGCTTAGAGATCCGTACGCTAAATTTAAATAATGTCAGCCAGGCGATAATGAGACATTGTTCCTTACTAACGAGATGGTGATTAGGTTCTGACATTATTGTAATTATTCATTCGCAAACAATGGAACTCTTACTTTTATTTGATAAACTTACCTTGTTAAAGGTTTCTATAGTTTTCTTTTAACGTAAACTATGGATAAAAGAATAAATCCAGTATGTACTGGTATCCAATATGTACCACCCTCTCCTACTGATTTGTGCTTTTCTTGTGCATAAAGAAATGCATAAGTGTAGACAATCACTAAACTCAATTTGAACCCAAGCATAATATATCTGTGAGTCAATATTACTACGATTGAATAACAGATACATTATTTTTTTATTCTATTACAGTTGGATTGATTCAATCACAAATCTTTCACTGTCAAAGAACTACATCATTT
>CAKNWT010236512.1:0-11942 GCA_932066315.1 Andricus coriarius
GCCTATTTTTGAAATTTTTTGTAACTCAATAGCTACAATAACCAATTTTTCTCTTGCTTCTTTCAATAAAAGTAAATATTAAAGTACAGTATGAAGTTGTGAGTGTCTTGAACGAAAAAAAATTCCCCCTTTATTTTCTGACAATTTAATGGCATTTTTCAATGGAGTTTATAATTGATCAATTAAGCAATTCAATAGCTAGAAAAACACTTTTTATTTCTTCTAATACTCAAATTGTATTTGTTATCAACGCCAAAAGTTGAGAAAACATGCACTTCAAGCTAACAAAAATCTTCTCCCTTTTTTTTCGGAACCTAATGACATTTTCCAATCCTATTTTTCACGCATCAATTTATCATTGATGTAGATCGAAAGAATGTTTTTTACCTCCTTAAAAATGGTCAAAATGTTGGATATCTCCTTTTGGAAAGCCAACTCTGACTTTTTAGAATTTAGTTAAAATGATTAAATTTATTATTACAAGAATCTAAATTAAAAATAATCTAGCCAAACACAATTCTTGAAAAATCCTGAAAAATAGTTGGATATGTTTTCGAACATTTCGCAAAACCAGATTGTTATCATGTTGATCCCATATAAAGTATTGTCGGAAACGAAGTACTTATTGGAAAAAATATTGCGAATTATAATGATCATACCACTATTTTTTCTTATACTAATACCAGTAGGTACTTCCTGCTATAATCCGTTTGCACAAGGGCTGGGGCATATGTTAATATTCACCAATTTTATTGAAATTTGCGAGAATTTTGTTCAGGAAAATTTAGATATTTTGGTGCTAATAATAATAATAATTTTAATTACGAGACGTGTTTTAATCCCCTTTTTGAATTACGCGCCCAACTACCGCTAATAGCTTACTGCGCAATACGCAATGTTGGCGGTGCGTCATGCTGGTCAGCCGATGATTTCCGTTGTTTGGTTGCTATTAATTATATTAACCGCCTTTTTTTGGTAGATCGTGTTGCTTGTTTCTTTTATTATTAATCAAAATTTAACTATATAAACATCAGTTTCAATAATTTATCACAATGTACACACGTGCAGATATCGCTAAAGTGTTGCGGCTATTCACAAATGAAAGTATCATTCAAAAAGATTTTTCCGATAACTATTTCTACCCTAATGTTTGCCACGTTTGCCTTTCTCATGATCGAGAAACACCTTTGAAGCGTTGCAAAGGCTGTAAATTAATTTCATATTGTTGTAAGAATCACCAGAAGAAACACTGGCCACTTCACAAAGATGTATGCAAAGTGGTTTCAAAGCAAATGATGCAAGGGAATAATATATTTCCAGGAGCGTTCAATAATCCGAAAGTGCAAACATTAATGAAGGGTTTTTCCTGCGACATGCTGGAGGCAAATTTACGAAGGAAATTGAAGCGGTTTGAGATTGAAATGATCGTGCGTCCCAAGGTGTGTGAAATTTGTCGAATAGCAGATCCAGATTTACTAAAAGCTTGTCCAAAGTGTCCATATGCAAACTTTTGCAAACAACATGAGGGTGATCCAAAACATGAAGAACTTTGCCATTTGTATACTTTTTGTATTAAAATGGATGCCTACGAGTTAGTTTTAATGACTATTGCACCAACTGATGCAATTATGAAGACCACACCACTGCTAAGAAAATTGACACCTCTACCAAGCTCCATATCGGAAATTATTGAATCGTATTTCAAACTGAAGGAATTTATAATCTTATTCTGCAATAAAATGCAAAAGTTTGTGAAACATATAAATTTTGATTTACTAAGGGATGAAGAAAATTTGGAAGGATTTTTCAAATACATTTCTGAACTTTTCACGAGATCCCTAACACTACTTTACGCTATGGAAAAATTAAACCTTCCACATAATGAAAAGATGGTGGTTCATGTAATCGGAGCGGATCCACGCGAAACAAACAATTTAGGCGAATGGGAATTGCTGCTACACTGGTTACCATACCTAAAGAATTTAAAAATTGTATTTGTAGGACCAGCAGTATCCCAGCCAGAAAGATTGCCAATGGTTTGTCCTTTTTGTATGTTGGCTGATAAGAAAATAAGTTTTGAATTTCACAGCTCACTTTATAAGGCTTACGTCATCGATTCGTGTCACATTATGCCAGACATAGTTGTCGGTTATAATTCTGGAATAGCTGTCTACAAAACTTGGCCAGATTCCATTGCCATAATGGAGAATTTCAGTTGTCCATTGATACTAACAACTTTCAAAGAAATTGAAGCGTATCAGGATCAAGAGGTGGTAAATTCCATCTTGGGAGCGGAGAATTGTTTATTTTTAGAAAGAAATCCGTTTTCAAGTTTAAGACCGTTCATATATGTTGGTGATGGTTATGCTAAGGGAGGTTTGGGACACCGTAATATAAACCTTCTTATTTACAACAATTTCCAAAAAAAGTCTACAAAATTGAAACTTCCTTTTATGGAAGCGACTAAAAACTCAAAAGATCAGGACGAACTTTCAGATCTGGCATCAAGCCTCCCATTTAAAAATTTTGAAACTGCTCTTAAAATGGATCCTTAAAGTGTGAGTATATGAGAGTGTACATTAAATCACTGCTCTCTTAAAGAAATTGAGATGGAAATTGTTATATAAAGCCAAATGTAAACAATTTAATTTTTGTCAATGAATTATCTTTTTAGAGTGAACGCGTAGCTTCTTATGTATTTTAAATGGTTGTATTTTTGTTTCAGATTTAATGAGTTATCAGTTTTTAAATTAAATCAGTATTGGAAGTATTTTGTGGTACCATTTGGTAAGTTGTACTTATGATCTATAATAACTTCAAAAACTTTAAATAGGTATTTCCAAAATTTTTTGGTTGATTGAAATTATAGAACAATGTTATCAATATCCATTCCTTTAACGTTATTTAAGTTTTAAATATAAGTCAATATTTTTCTGCTTAACTAGACTGAAAAAAATGGTTAGCTGAGCCAACTGTTTAGTTTGTAAGATATGGTACTGCTATTTTATTAGTTGGTATAACAATTTCATAACTTGCAGTGACTATTAAATTAGTTCCAGCAACTAATAAAATGGATGTCCCAAATAATAAAATAGCAGTACCATGTCTGACAAACTGAATATTTACCCAACTAAACATTTTTTCAGTGTAGATAAAAATTCCTAATATGTAATTATGCAATTATTCCAATTAAAAAAATTTCCTGTCCACTAAATTTAAATAATATTTTTGAAACTATAATGCGAAGGTACCTGGTTTACAAGATCGCCCTCCTCAAACAATCGTATATGTTTAAGGGTCATTTTAGAATTTTTTAAATTGATTTTACATTCAATAGGAGAAAACCGGTATAAAGCCGGGATAAAAATATTACACCGGGAGGTTTCCCATGTATCATAATTCGCGCGTTTTGTAAGTTTTGAGTAAAAATTATTATTTTTTTTTGAGAGAGACAAATCACATTTCTTAGTAAAAAAACCTGTCCAGCCTTTTTGAATGTCACTTGATACTATACATTCTATGATACTTATCAAATATATATTTATCGTCTTTAAAATTTGTATAATTTTAATTTAAAATTATGGGTTTGAATGCACAATTCTAAAAGTTTAATCTTCAACTCCTTGAAACTAAATAGTCAGTTTTGAATTTAATAATTTTAAATTTAAATATAAAGCAATTTGAATTAAAAGCTTAATATTGTACGATTTCAAATATTGGAATCATATTACAGCAATCTTGTTTTGTATTATTTAATTTATTTTTAATGTAATAAATAATTTCAAATTATTCTAAAGGAAGATTTGAAATTAATAAATGATTTTAAAATAAAACAAGATAAAAATGAAACTTTCTGAAATTGATACATCAGTAATTGAATAATTTCGGTAATTTTAAATGATCACAATTTTAGAGTTCTGAATTTTCAGGTTGAACGCTAAATATTTTATTTTTACCTTTCATAGGTTTTAATTTTGCAATTTAAATTTAATTGGTTGTATTTTGGAAAATATATTTGAAAATTTAAAAGTTATTAATTTCTTTAACAATATAAATTTACTTAAAATAACTGACATTTTAAAGGGTTTGAGTATAAAAAAGTGTTGATATCACAATTTTTGGTAATTCAAATTTTTTTCAGAGTAGAAATTTTTTCATTTTTAGTGTTTCCCATTTGAAATTAATATTTATTTGTAACGTCTGGTCAGCTTTAATGCTAAATTCAAATTTTGTTTTGGAATAACAATTTAAAGTTCTAGAATTTCAGAAGCTTTGACTTTGAAAGATTCAAATTAGTTTTAAATTTCAAAATGTCACATTTTAATTCCTCTGAATTTAAAATGATTCAAATTCAAAACTTTTTAATTTTTTAATTATTAACGCTTCTAATTATAAATAATACAATTTAAATTCCTCTGAATTTTAAATGATCTGTTTTCGAAAATTCGAATCTTAAAATATTCAATTTGTAACGTTTTGACATTGTCCTATTTTCGAAATTTTAATCCGAAATAATTCAATTTCGTGATTCTTCAATTTAAAAAAATGTTTAATTTTTAGCGCTTCTACTTAGAAATTACACAATATTATTCAATGGAATACGCCCGATAGATTGGAGGTATTTTCAACTTTCGGCTCCCACCGGAAGTGGCCTATTCGGACCGGAAGTAATTTTTTCCAAATGGAATGACATATTTTTCATTATTGATTTCGATTCTACGGTAAAAAGTGAGTAACTTTTGTAGGAATTATTTTTTTCTAATTCGTCGTTTTCCACCCCAAAATTCTTTCTGAAGTCTAACAGAGCCGTCATTGGTTTTTCACGACAACTCGTGCTTAGTCAGTCAGCTTTCGAAATTTTGAAATAAAATCTTTAGGGATACACTTCGGAATATCCTTTGACTGATAGAGCAAGAGAAATTTGAATTTTTTAAAAATTTATTAATTTTTTACTGACGCTCTACGCCGTTTGGACCTCTCTAACTCCTCAGGGGAACAGTAACATTTCGGAAGACATTTTCAGATGGAAAACGACGATTTAGAAAAAAAAATTTCCTACAAAAGTTACTCACTTTTTACTGTAGAATCGAAATCAATCAAGAAAAATATGTCATTCCATTTAAAAAAATGACTTCCGGTCTGAATAGGCCACTTCCGGTGGGATTTTTAAATTGTTTATATGATTCAAAGTGAACTGATTTCTTGCAAAAATGTTTGCTGATGCTTATCGAGTATATGTTTTTTTCTAAACCGGGAGAAATCACGAATATTAACCGGGAGAAAGCCGGGAGACAAAAATTGAAAAAATAGTGGCCACCCTGAAGAATAATTAAATTTAAAGAAGCCGGGAATTTTAAAGAAACTTCTATTACAAAATCATTCGAGGTGGAAAAGTGGCACATAGTGGGAAATATTACATATAATTTTTTCTACTATGTACGAATTTTATATAATTTTTCCGCCTGGGATTGAATTAAAAGAAGTTAAACAGTAGATTCTAATTTTAAAAATAAAATTCAAAGTTGAGAATCTTCAAAGTTAAAAAGAATGAAATTAAAAACCGAAATTTGTTGTAGTTGAAAAAGGGTCTTGGCTACGTGTACCGAAATTTTTGTACGAATAGCCGGATTTTTGCGGTGCGAATAGCGGGAGCTGGAAAAGGGACTATTTTTACCAACATTTCGGTACAGACAGCCCGATTGTTTTGGTACACATAGCCATTTTCTTGAAAAGAAACTAAAAAAATAAATGTAAAATTTTTTTAATTTGTAAATAAAGCTGTATTTAAATTAGAAAGAATTAGTTCATCGCCAATTTGCTTAATCATTCATAAGCAGAAAAATATAGATAATTACGATTTTAATTAAAATTTTGTTATTCTTCTACATTTTTTTATCAAAAAATTTATCTATTTTTTAGAAATTGCACAATTTTATAACTTCTTTAACAATAAATCAAAAGAATGGGCAATATTTTTATCTATTCACAAGGAAAAAATTACGCTTGCATTTGCTATTAACTTAATTAATATTTCTCATCGTTTGAGAGTGTTGTGGTCAATTTTGTTCCATTCTTATTAAATTTTTTTGTGATGTTTTGAAATTCGGATGTTTCACGATTCTTTATCGTTTTTTATTATTTCTGTTTCAGAGTTTTTTTTTCCATTTTCTTAGACTGGAATACATTTTTTCCAAAGATGGAAGTAGTACTAAAGCTATTTCTGTGATTTAGCTCTGGGCAAAATAGCGTCACGAACATTTCTGGAAAGATTGTTGAAATTATATAGAATTGACATAATTAAGAATATCTATTTTTAAACATTTTCTTACTACAAACTAGGTTATGTGTATTAATCTATGGTTAATAAATGTAACTTATTGATTTTTTTATTCAAAGAATTACAGTGATTTATTCATCTCGACCTTGGGAGGCTTCCATAAACCACAATGGCGAAAAACTACAGGAAGTCGTAAAAAGTGGGTACATAGGTTAGGGGGTCGGTGAAATATCCCCACAAAATGTACCACGTGGTTTATTGAAGCCCCTTTTTTCTCTGAATAACTTAATGAATATATTATTTTTATTCAATTGAATAATTTAAATACTTTTGATTTTCTTTCAAATTTATTAATCTGAACATTTCTAGCGACTTTAAAAAAATGGAAAGTTCTGAAATTAGTCTTGTTTAAAAAAATAATTTTTGCATACTAGACAGACTTTCCCCTTTATATTTTTTATGGGCCGTTAATTTTTTACACTTTCATTCAGATGAGAAGGTATTAGTTTTACGTAAAATTTGACAGTGTCTCTATCCTACAGACACGATAACTTACGAAAGACTGATTAGATTGGATTCAGTTTTGGCACACGTTTTGAAGGCATAAAAAGAAAGGACAAGTTCGTTAACCAGCCATTTTTTACTAACGGTTCTGGTTTTATGCATCGAAAATCTTTGAACAAAAATAAAAAATTCCATTTTCAACCAAAACTATACGATGTATGAAAAAAACATGAGCATATTTTTTGTTTTAATCGTGAAAAATGTTATTAAAAATAAAAAATTCCATTTTGCGGTCAAACTATGCAAGATTCACAAAAAAGAAGAAAACGAAAATTGTTTATCCGAAAAAGGTATGCAAATTGGTTGGAAATAATTTTTTGTTAGGACGCGCAGTTTTTGTTTTAATCATAAAAGAAAAATTAAAAATGCATAAAATCAAGTTTTTGGAAAAACGACACGAAGTATGAAAAAAAATGATCAGACAAAAGTTGTTCACCCAAAAAAAATCTGTAAATTTGTTATTAATCATTTTTTCATAGGACGCGTAGTTTTTTTTTAATTCGTAAACAATGACATTAAAAATAAAATAATTTATTGTTGTGCCAAAAATCAGGTATCTTGAAAAAAAAATTCCTATGATTCTATGAACTGAAATGATATATTAGTCTTAGAAAAGAAAAAACATGATTTATAATGAAAAACGTTTAAAAGGTACGAAAATTAAGTATTTTAGCAATATTTGTTGTAATTCATTTTTTTCTCACTGAGAGTTTTGAACAATTTTTAAAGAATAGGTTAATTGTAATAAATCATCGCTTATTTTTTCGGGGAAAACATTTCCTACAACTCTGCTGTTTCCAATTTTGAAAATAAGTAAATAATCTTTAAATATAAATATTTGTTTGAAAAATGTTTTCTCTAAATAAAAATAGTTTCAGCGATTTTACAGATGGAAAAGTGTACTTTTAAAATTGGAAACCCTTGAATTGTAGAGAATATTTTCCCCGCAAAAATAAGCCATCATTTTCTCAGATATCTGACTTTTGCAACGACATCTCCGTAAACAACTTAACTTTATTAAATCGGTTCCATTTTTCAAAATAATTTGTCTTTACCAGACTGTATCTCCCTTTTATACCTGTTACAGGCACTCAGACACCTTATCACTTTTTGAATATTTTTACGTTGAAAGAAATGTTCAGGTATCAGACACAATTTTTACGTTCTCATAATTTATGATAGAGAAAATATTAAATTTATCTGAAAATTAACACCTTATTTTTTCAACTGATTCAATGCGTTACAAAAAAAGTGAATTCTCGCAAAATGAAGGGCCGTGATAATTAATTATCATCATTATTGATACCTGATTATTTTATATTTCATTGAAAAAATAACTTTTGAACAAATAAGAAACACCATATCTGCATTATACAGCCATACAAAAAAAATCTTTTTTCGGGTTTAGAGGTCAGACTATGTTGACTATATGTTTTTTGGGCTGCTGAATCCGAATCCGAGGTCAAAAAATCACAGCACGTCAGGGTTTAGACATAACCTGACGTTCTGGGGCTTTTATAACTTCGGATTGGGATTCAGCGACCCCAAAAACATATAATAATCATGGCCTGACGCGCGAAATAAAAAAAAATTGGTATGAGAGTTTTTGAGATTACGGCAAAACCCTGACGTGCTGGGGTTTTTTGGACCTCGGTTTCGGATTCAGCGACCCCAAAAAACATATAGTCAACATGGTCTGACCTCCAGACCCGAAAAAATAATTTTTCTATCAAAGTATAAAAACTTGTGTTATAAATGAAAATTATTTGAACAAAAATTAATTCCCTTTTTTACACTTTAATAATGTCAAACCTATCTCATATGTGTACACTAATTATTAATTCGAACATTTATCCAATACTATTAATTTTTTCTAGTGAAAAAGGTAAACAAATTACTACTGAATTTAAACTTGTAAGTCAAATTTGTCACTGAACTGCAATTTAAGGACAGGTGAATATCTGTCACGTGAACAATTACATGTTATTTTATTCAGCGGCTTTATAATTAGAAAAATGAATATATTGAGCTGAAATTTTAGGAAATCGTTCAAAATACATAAGGGCATGTTTGCCTGGCCCACTTGAGTTTTTATTTTTGTTTAAAAAGTGCAATTGTATTAATTTATAACTTGAAATGTAACTGAGAACAGGGCTTTAGTGCAAAGGCTAATATCAACTTAATACAATTGCATTATTCAAACAAAATAAAAATTAAAGTGGGTCGGACAGACTTGCCTTTATATATTTCGAACCATTTCCCAAAATTTCAGCGCAACATATTCAATTTTACGGTTTCACAGCCCCGGGCAGAAACCCTTATAGTTACGGTTGGGTGTCTGTCCGTCCGCCCGTCGTACTTTCTTCCAAGAAGGGGAACTTCTAGCTCAGAACTCACAAGCCACAACTCACAACTTATAACTCACAACTCTCGGAACTCAGGAAAGTGAGGGGAGCGGAAATAGGGGAAGTGATGGGAAACTAGATGGTAGAGGAAGGGGAAAGTGTGGAGAGGTGGAAGTATATGAGAAATAAATTGAGGAAGGGAGGGGAAGCGAAGGTTGAAATGTGGGGAGGGGAAGTAGGGGAAGAGAGGGGAATGTGGGAGGAGTAGGGGAGGGAAAGTATAGAGTAGGAGATTTGAACGACTTATTTACGTCTTAATAGGTTACAAAACCCTTTTTTGTGTAGTTGGTCACGTGACAGACTATCACCTCTTACATTTTTTCCGAACGAACAAAATTAGAGGGTCACAAAACAGCTTGGTAAAGAATGTTATGGATTGCATAAGACGGAATCCAAGATTCGTGTTACCGATATTTACTGACAGTCGAGATCTTTAGGTAAACGTGATATTGTAATAATGTGGTCATCAAAAATGTATTCGTGTCCATGCTAAATCTTCTGATTTATTATGTTAGTTGATCATTGTTTTTCATTTTTTTATTTTTCGACAATGTTCGTATGCGACATTATCCTCATTATGTTGACCAATGGCGTGGGCGATGGATCTTCATTATTTCAACCTTTTTGGGAGGATGCGAACAGCATTATTTTAGTTTGTGTTGTCTCTCTTCTTGTCCTTCGCCTGATTCTCTAAGAAAAACTATAAGGTTTATTATTTTAATCATTAAAAATTGAGCAATTTCAAACTAATTTAATAAATTAATTTTAGAAAATAAGTCAATATTAGCAGGTGGCTTTAAGTACGGGAAATTTGCTATCTATCATTAACGTGTTCATATATCCCTAAACTACTCATTATAGTTAAGAAAACATCGAATCCTTTAGGTTAATAATATATTAGTTTTAGATTGTATTTCAGTTTTTAAATTATCAGTTGTATCAGGAAATGCTTCTCATCCCTGTGGACTCCATGCTCGAAACATATGATCCTCATATTTTGCAACAGGAGCTCCACTGCGTAACAATAAATCACCTTCTTCAGGACGCATAATGCTTATTGGTTCACCTGATTATGCAAGAAATATATAATAATCAATCAATTAATTTGAAGGTTAAAAAAATAATTAACGTAAATCTAATAAGCTGTACTAAATTGTCAGTAATAATTGTAATCATTGTAATAATCGCCCAAGAAATTGAATTTGGATTTTTTTTCCTCAATCCACAATTTTGTTTTATTACTATTTCAGAATAATTTGTATATATAGGTACGAAAAGTTTGAGCAAGGTCGGTTAATATTAACATGTACCTCGAAGACACTAAACCTACAGTAAAAATTATTTTGTAAAACACTTTAGGGGTGGATCCAGAGGAAGGGGTTTTGTCTTTTTTTTTGTTTGGGGACGTTTAAAGGTTACATTTCCCCGTCTGTTTGAGAAGATGATAATCATTTAGGTGCGTACAAAAGAAAAGGGACCACATAGTCGCATTTATTTTAGGAGTTATTTGCGTCTTTGCGAGGTGTGGTCAAAATGGTCTTTTTGAGTTTTCATGCAGGGTTTATACTTTTACATTTGCTCTGTCTTTTTGTATTATGCTTTTAAAGATAAAAGTTGACGTTGGCGCTTGTGGATCTCGCTAACTTCAAAAACGTTTTTCGAAAAGTAGTTTTTCGAAGTTCCAACTTCAAAAGTGCCCGGTACCACGTCTCCTAACCTTGAGAGTTCGTTCTAGGACTAAAATGTTTCTTTTTATTTAGACGTACAGATTTTTATTTAGAACTTAGGAGGGGGTGAAAGGGGAAACGCATCTGGGCAACCTCTGGAAACACTTCTTAATTAGGAAAAGAACTAGACTTTTAGGTAGAATTCTCTAATATTTGTTTAAGATTGTGTTTTAGTTTTTAAATTACCGTTTGGTCCAATTTCAAAAACCGTCTCTCCTATCACTTTTCCAATAGGAACTGGACCACGGTACACTACATCGCCATCATTAAGGAGAAATAGCCCTGATAGCGGTTCTTGATGTAGCCGTTGTTGATATAGTAGTCGTTGCCGACGTGCTCCTATGATAAAAATATGATCATGATTACTTTAAGGATTTAAAAAAATCATTAACTTACATATACTAAATTGAAGACCTGGATCGAATAACCGAGCGAGCGTGCGAAACACGTATAAGTATTGTGGGTGATTCAAGAACCAATCTATTCAGATCATTAAATTTTCCATTTAGGAAAAGAAAACAATCCAACCTATTCTGAAAATCCAAAACATTCTTTTTACAAAATTGTACATAAAGAGAAGACATCTTTCAAGAAAATTGAGTTAAAAAATGTAAACTCAATTAAAAAGAAATCTCAAAAATTATTCATAAGCAAACCCTGCAGATTGGATAGAATCATGGGTTTAGTGTCTCTTTTTAAATTATTTAAATTAAGATTGAAACGAAATCCATTCTATCATGAATAACTTTTACAAGCTAAGCAAAAATTGAAAATTCTACTGCAAAGTAAGTAAAAGTTGATTCACAATCAAAAAATAAATTTCCAAAAACCTCACTTTTCGGCTCATTAGAGACAAGACAAGTCCTTTTAAGAACAATATGATTGTAAAATTGGGAAAGGATAAATATGAAACTTTAGATAAAAAAGGTGTAATTTATAAAATTAATTGTAAAGATTGCAATGCAGTTT